>CAUYPK010132815.1:0-37473 GCA_963574355.1 Loris lydekkerianus
GGGCTGGTACACCTGGCCCGGGTGCCCGCAAAAAACACAAAAAAAAAAAAAAAAAAAAAAAAAAAAAAAGTCTGATGATGTTAGATGCTTGCTGTGCTCACTATCATGATTTGATGTGGGAATACCATCTGCTACCATCTCTTTGCAGAATAATAGCTTACATGTTCATCAACAAGGGATAAACAAATGTGTCACACAATGAAATACCATAGAGAAATCAGGGAGACAGACTTATATAGTAAGTATCAACACAGTTAAAACTAGAAAAACTTCTTGCAGGAACAAAGCAATGATCAAAAGTGGATCTTTAGCATGAAACCATTTATATACATTCTCAAAGTATGTGAAAAAAGATTATGTGTACATACGTGTACAGTGAAAGTGTGGGAAAAATACACAACAATTTTAAGATGAGTAAAGGTTTTCTCTGAGAGTGAGGAAAGAGAGTCAGCTAGGGAAGGTCACCTTCAAATCCATTTTATTTAAAACAAAAGCTCTGAAGGAATTATGGCACAGTGTTTTGTTAAATCTAAGTAGTGGGTACAAAAGAGTCTGACATAGTATTTTTTGAGCTTTTTTCATGTTTGAAATATATCATAATCCAAATAGTGTTTTCAAAAGTTATACAAAGTTTCTGGCTAATGCAAACACTGAATAAAGTTACTGAAAATCTGTATGCAATTCAAGACAAACAGCCAGCCTCAGTTTTATTACCTATTTTCAAAATCCTTCTGGATTCTAGGAAAATAGTAACTTACTACATTTTAAACTTGATTTGTGCATTGGGAGGAAAAATTTGACAAGGGTTGCATTGACCAATGATATTAATATCCTAGAAGCACTAATCGTTAGTCATTTATAGCAAATATGCAAATAGATTTTAAGTGAGTGACACCAGATGGGCTACTTGGTCATTGCTAAAAGTCATAATCTCCACATGCTCAGCATCAGTAACAGCTGAAAGGGGAATAGTAGGCACTTGTTGCTTTTTATCAAAACCCTATTTGCTTTGTTTGCCAGGAAACTCAGAGCTCGCTGAATTACTGGCATACCATTCAATTTGACCTGCTTTGGGGTCTTATTTATTCCATCTATTGCTTCTATCTTTGATGTTCCCTTTAAACTAATTACAAAAATATATAAAACAAAAAAATAAAGACTTTAAAAAATAATCAAAATGTTAAAAAAAATAACTAGTTCTCTTTGATTATATATAAATATTCATTTGTGTGTTCTAAAATTTTTTCTGACTTCTATTTTCTCCTGTCTGGGGTTATTTTCATTTTATGAAGCCAGTAGTGACTGTAAAGTTCACTTCTGCAAAAAATATATATATAACTGGAATTCCCATTCATTGATTTGTTCCAACAACAACCTCTTTTATGTTTTCTATTTTAGTCTTACGTGGAAGTTTGTATCACATTACCATTCATTACCATTCAATGATTCGACATCTATTTGTTGAATGCTTACTACGTATGTTCAAAGCAAACATCAAGAAGTCCAAAGATTCACCAGAAATGGGATCTCTTAATGAAAGTGGTGGTATCATGCCCTTGGAAAACAGAAAATAGATTCAAAACCTTTGCATTTCTTTTGAGTATTTTAGGGCAGTTCTTTATGCTGGAGTTTGAGGCCATTCAGAGAAGGCATTAAGTGACCTGGCATTATCAAACTATCTCACTGCTCTGTGCCCTCTTATTCCCTAATGTCGAAACTAAGTACCCTCGAACACATTGTCATCGCGGTGAGAATTCACACAGAATTTTAAGAGTTAGCCTGAGCAATTCACAACGTTTACCTATATAATCACAACGTGGAAAAGAAAGAACATGATAATGACAGCTCTTGAAATGATTTCTATTTGTTCTGATGTAGTCTCATAGAATCAGAAAACCTACAATGAAATGAACAAGTCCAGTCTCTTCTATTTCTAGTTTGATGCTTCTTAGAAAGGTTTGGCAATTCCAGAATAGCTCCAACTTCTGATTGAAAGCTGATGCTTTTTAGACTGTGGTCTTCTCTGCCTATCAAATTACTCAAAATAAGCTTACTACCATCCTTTTATAAATAATACTTGATTTAAATTTTCATTAACACTTAATCAGTATGATCCACACATTTCTGGGCAAAAATAAGAGACACCTGTTTTCCAAGCTGCAGATGTGGGTAGGTGGGAAGGCTGGCCCAGATGAAGCCAGCACAGGGACAAATGCAGTCGTGAGACACAGGAAAGGGTTAAGTGTTACGAGGCATTTAGCTTTGAAAAATTAGGGATTTAGCTTAGAAATTTCGCTTCTGTTTCTTTTCTGTCTCATTCCTTGTGATTTGTATCTCATTCCTTGTGATTGGTGCTCAGTTTATTCCGTAACTTAAGTACTTCACTAATTCCCCTAAGATTCTGGATGAAACATGAACTAAGTTCTTCACCTGGCAAGACAGACTCCTCCACCTGGACGCTGCAGCTCTAACTTCACATCTCTCTGATATGCTGAATTTGCCATTGCTCTCCTGCTGGGGTTATGCTCCTTTGGCTAGCTGATACCTATCCTTAACTATCCAGCTCAGCCAGCACCTCCTCCAGGAAACCTTCCTAGATAGGATCAGTTGGTATTTCTCTTCTGTGACCCCATCATACCCACTGCATCTTTCCACCATAGCACACGGTGCTATATCCGCTGGCTCACTTTCCATTGCTTTTTTGGTCATGTTGTCTCATTCAATAGACATTTGTTCAATGACTGAATGAATAAATGACAAGAAAGAGACTTTGGAACCTGGAGAATCTTGAGGATGTAAAATGTTTGTGACCGCCTTCTATATTTAGAGAGCCACATTTCAGGAATTCGACTTGACCTGTCATTTTTGCTGGGAGAAAGACTGGAAAAATCTTGGTGTTGGTGAAATTTGTTCAGTGCTTTTGACCTTTCCTTCCTCCCTGTTGATGCCTATCTGGTGTCCCCAGTGAGGTGTGAGTCATGGTATGTTACCACTTCCAGAGCCCTTGCACTTTTAACACATTTCATGAACAAAAATATAGGCATGTTTTACTTCAAAGGAAAACAAATATTCAGTGGGATTTCAGGCATAGTAACCATGAAAAGAAGGTGTTTGGGGGTTGAAGCCTCCCCAGATGTTTTACTCACATTGAATTAAACAAATTGATTATCCTGGATGCCCCTCCATGGCCTCAGTCATGGAGTAGGAACTCAACTAATTAGAGTCCCTTTCTCCTGAACCTTTGGTGCTCAACATTTGGCCAAGTCTATAACATTTTTCACTGTTATAACTAAGCAGGTGCCATCAGCATCTAGTGGATAGAGGTCCCTGATGTACTTTACATTCCACAATGAACAGAATAAGGCCCTGACACTCCCCCAATAAAGAATTATCCAGCCCCAAATGTCAATAGGACAAAGGTCGAGAGACCCTGGTAAGTAAAATTCAGTCTTGGAGATTTTCAGTATGCTGTGCTAATTCCTTTTTAAATGTAAATACATTGGAAGGTCCACCTTTAGCTCTTTAAGGATTTCCATACTTCTTTCCATAGAGTTTGCATTAGTTTGCAGTCCCACCAGCAGTGTAAAAGTGTTCCTTTCTCTCCACATCCACACCAGCATTTGCAGCTTTGGGATTTTGTGATGTTGACTATTCTTACTGGGGGTTAGGTGATATCTCAGAGTAGCTTTGATTTGCATTTCTGTGATGATTAGGAATGATGAACATTTTTTTTCATGTGTTTATTTTACCTTAAGGACATTTGCACTGAATTCTTATTGCAGCTCAATTCACAACCACCAAGGTGTGGAATCAATGCGAGTGTCTGTCAACCCATGAATGGATTAATACACTCTAGTCTATGTATACCATAGAATACCATTCAGCTATAAAAAAAGACGGAGACTTTCCATCTTTTGTATTTACCTGAATAGAACTGAAGCACATTCTTCATAGTAAAGTATCACAAGAATGGGGGGAAAAAGTATCCAATGTACTCACTACTAATATGAATCCAATAGATAAATAACTACAGGCCCACACAAGAGAAAAACATAATTATATTCAAGTGGGAGAGAGGGGAGAGGATGGGAATGGAAAAGGGGAAAAGGCAAGCTCTCCCCTAATGTGTACAAGGGAAGGGTGTACAGCACACCCCCTGGGTAAAGGGCTCAACTACAACTTGAACTTTCCCTTAGAAACACAAACAATGTAGCCTAATCATTTGTACCCTCATATTAATCTGAAATTTAAAAAATAAGTGTAAATAATTTGTTTTTCCTACATACTGTGAAATTCTTCAAATACATATCTTGGATGCCTCATTTTGTGAATACTTAGGGTTTGGGGCAACTGCAAGCAGATTGCACATTTATTATATCTATTATGTACTTCTTTTGGGCAAAGGGGATCATTGACATGAATGCCGCTACACACAACAGTTTACATTTTCTTGTTAAATCATAGTTTTTCTTTAAATAGCCTTTAATATCACAACTAGTAATTGTCTTTTTTCTTCCTAGGAGGGAAAAAATATGGCATGTTTTCTATTTCAGTTAAAATATTTCAAGGAGGTGGAAAGCCTTCAATTGTAAAGATTTCAAATGTTCAAATAAAACAGTGTTTTACATTTAAAGAAAGATCAAATTCAAATAATGGGGGGGGGGGGGAGAAAGTCCATGGAAGCTATGGCCGTTTATGGTGTGTGGGGAGTGTGAACTGTAGAGAAGTGCTTTCTGAAAGCACTAGGCACTCGGAAAGCCTCCCTCCTAATCTGATGGTTCTTGAGGAGTGGTCTTCGGAGACAGCAGCTTCTATCCTTAAGGTGTGGTCTTTGGAGACAGCAGCTTCAATATTTCCTGATGACTTGTGAGAAATGCAAGTTCCCAGGCTTCATCTACACCACTGACCTTCATACTCTGGGCCAGAAGGCCCAAACACAATTGCTCCAGGTGACTCTAATGCACATCAAAGTGTGGAGACCACAAATATAAACTCCTTTACTTCTACTCATGTGATGTGGGCAAGTCAGTCACCTTCCCTGCACCCACTCCAGGGTTTCTTTGCATATTTGTCTCCTTGCTTGTAAAGGGAAGGAGATGAGGAGATAAAGGTATTTTCTAAATGGACAGGCATGATGCAATGTTATTCATCCACGACAAATCAAAATCAGTGCTGTTGAGGACAGAAGGCCTGGACCTCACTTTCAAATATGTCCTTGACTTTGTCCATCTGTTATCCCCCAAACAGACACGTCCACCCTGGGACAGTGGCTCTAGTCACTTACCAATCAGATAGAGTTCATGGGAATGACTCAGTGTTTACCAGGGTAAGCAAGAAAACTTGCAAGTCATGCAAAAAAAGGCGCCCCTGAATAGCTAACAAGTGTTTACATCCTGGCATAATTGTGTCTCCGTGGACTTGGTCTTTGTCGATAACAAATTGTACACTGAACTTCAGTCTCACCCACAAAGCCCAAGAACTAAAACGACTATGATAATGATTTGGGGCTTTGATTATTGACTTGGTCACTTTGTGTCTCCTACAAAAGGAATAAAATCTTTATGCGAAGCTCTAAATTAATAATTTCTAAATTAGTCTCTCATGCTCTTATTCAGTGCTACACTGCTATGGAGCAAATGCTCTCAGCATAACTCAACTTGTGGGACTGTGATTGGAACCCTCAATGGTCATTGGATTATTTTTTATTCTGACAACAAAATAATCTGGAGATCACAGTTTCAATATCATAATTACAAGAGCATTTGCCATTTTCCTCACCCCAGTTATAGCTTAGTGAAGCCTCTATTTACTATAATAAGCATTTTAAGCTATTTTATTTCCTATGTCACATAAAATTGGAGCATCTCAGACAATTGTATGAGCACCAAAGTAAAATCATCATAAATGCTATTTCTATTTAGAGTGCGAAGGGAAATTAGTAATTGATCCACAACTGGTTCTGGTCTCTGTATCTAACTATAAAAATAAGATCTCATTACCTACTTCCCAGAGCTGTTTTGAGAATTTAATAAGATGGTAAGATACCTAGTGCATGGAAAAGATTTAATGTAGTGCTTGACACAAAGTGTTCATTCAAGAACATATATAGTTATTTCTAAAAGTTAATTCAAACACCCAGGCTTGCTTTTGTGAACAAAGAGGGACTTCTTTCAATTCTTCTGCCAGTGCTTGTATATTCTTGGTAAGGTGTTTAGATTCACTTAGGAAAATCATGAATAGTGATGGGTTTTACAATAACTCTAACTTTTTTGGGTCTAGGTCTCCACAAAGGTAGCAACACAAATAGGATTTCAGCCATGGGGTTCACTGGACTTGGTGTTTGGGTCATTACAGGACACTTATGAAACGATAGATCAATATGTGAACATATCACTGCACCTCTGATAAGGAGAGTCAAATAGAGGAAATTTTTACTGCCAAAATGGAGTACTGATCAAGTTTAGGCACCCACCTCAGTCAGTACATCGTAGAGATTCTTGACCAATGTTCACCAGGATGGCCACATGCCCTCCCCTAAATCTTTAATGCCAGCAGGGACTGGTGATAAAAATAGTGGTGATAATTTGATTCTTCACCTTGTGCCTATAAATTGCTCTCACGAATTCAACTACTTAGCATTTGCTGGGGGAAGGTTCTGGGCAACCTGGTGAGAATTCAACAAAATATATTTTTTAAAAAACCCTGTCCATACCCTCACTGAGTTCCCCTTGGGTTCTTTATTGACCTAAGGAAAGCATTTTTGTCACCATTTCACAGCTGACAATGATGAAGTTCAGAAAGGTGAAGTGACTTGCTTAAAATCACATCACAAGTGTGTGTCAGACACCAGATTCCAATCCAGATTTGCCTAAATAACCAAATAATGCCATGCTGTGTTCCACTAAATTTGGTGTTTAGCCCTTTGTGCCAGGAGAATTATGAACTCGAAATACTCTGTCCAGCAATCATATCCAGAATAACTCTTTGTGCTTAATTTTGTTTAATCCTTGTTTCAGGGTTTCAGTGATGGCTGCCATCCACGCACAGCTTACTTGGTACATTCTAGAAACTTTGGCTTTGTGGCTGACGCTTCCTTGTTTAATCCTAACAATAACCCAGTGTGGTAAAGTATTCTTACCTGTTGCCATCTGCATATGCAGGTGAGGAAACCAAAACTCCAGAGTGAAGTTGATGGAAATGTTGGAATTCCAACCTAGTTATTTGACTTTGTGAGTTGCTCTGTAACTTGAGTGAAGATGAGCAGTGATTGTGCAGCTGTGTGTAGTGTGTACTATCAGGGAAATGGATCAAGCCTCTGTCCATGCAGTCATTTCTTTCCTTTTACTAGCTAATGGTGAGATTAGACAATTTATATCAACCTAAGGAGGACCATTTGACTTCTTCACATAGGCTTATAAGCATGTAATTGATGACTTTTACTATTTTAAGAATAACCTCCAAGTGAATGAAAGAGAAGCTGTGATAGCCCAAAGGTTCTGTTTTAATTCTATACAAATGTATTAATGGAAATATTCTGGATTACTGTTTATTTCCTTTTGGAATATTCTATGAAGGCAAGAATAAAAACCTTGAAATTTGAGATCCTCCTGCCCTGCCCTCCCAAGAGAAAATTTAAAATTATACATACGACTCACAGTTGTAGCTCATGTAAAGTCTTTTGGGTGGACCTGCTCCAGAGTGTACAAACCACTTTCACAGATGTTTTTGCAACACTTCGAGGTAATTACCAATTTATATGTTTTACTTAAAGAAGTCTGGATTCTGAGAATACTGGCCAAGGAATACCCAGCCAGGGGTTGAAACCCCCTATCCTATCAGTTATGATAGGAAGACTTCATAGGAAGAATGGAGTAATAAATAGTTAATTGATATTTACAAGCTCTAGCTGTTCCATTGTTCTACATTTGTTTTAACCCAAAGAAGAGCTTTTTTATGAGGACAGATTTCAGATCAAGACAGTGGTCTCTCACCCAGGTGTAACCTTTTGTCATTTAGAGGGTTACATCATCTTCACATCTGTTGTCCCTCATTATCAATGTATTTGGAGTGCTATGGTCCACAGAAAATTGTGCTTCTTGGCTGAGACAACAAAGCATCTTCCAGAAGGAGCAGAGCTCTCCTATGGTGGTGGCTTTGCTCATGGTAGCAACATCTCTTCCCCTTTGACTATAGACTTTTTATCTGCCATAACTCCAAGAATCTGGGTGGCTTGTATATGATTCCTCATGACTCTGGAAGATTCTTTTTCATATGTTGTGTTGTTTTTTATTTCCTTGGAGCCTTGTCAGAGAGAGAAACTAAAATGTTCTGAGTTCTAATGCTGAGATAAGAGGTGGGTCTGCCATGGCAGCAGCCTGCCTGGATGTGAATTGGAAAACTCATCAGCATCAACAAGAAGGTTGAGAAGAGAATGCAGTCTTTTTTTATTTATTTTTTATTTTTTTAATTATAGATAAAAATATGCACCATAGATGTGGCCCAACCCATTACCCTCCCTCCACCCAAACCTCCCCCCTCCCTTCCCCTTCCTTGGTCCTTTCCTCATAGTCTTGTATAGTTGGGTTATAGTTGGGTTATAGCCTTCATGTGAAAGCTATAGTTTAGCTTCATAGTAGAGAATGCAGTCTTGACAACACAATTTCTAGGCATGGGCAGTCTCCAGTACTCCTCCTGGGCAACCTGACCAGTATATATCTCATGGCCATTTACTGACCCTTCCATCCTCTCAAAAACTATTTTGGGCATTGAAGTATCTGAAAAACTAAGAGGTAAACACTGAGAGCACTTAGAAGTGACCTCAGACTTATGTTAAGGGGCCATATGTGGTTATGGTTATATCTAGATTAGAAACCTGCAGTTGGTTTTCTGTTCACCTTTATACTTGCACATTTTAATTTAACATCAAGTAGCATTATCTTTAAATGTTTGGGATGTTGACACAGATGTAGATATAGGTAGATATTTGGCATTGAAGACAGCAGTAAGTGTTGGTAGAGGGGTTTTCATTTATGAGAAGCTTATGAAAAATATTCTATCCTCTCCTAAATGTTTTATTACACAAATTTCACAATGATTTGGACTCCACTATCCTTTCCTATTGTGCTTTTCGGTCCTTTTCAATAAAACACTTTGGAGAAAGCCTACAGACAATTAATTCACCCTAAGTTAGTGACAACCTAGATCTGAAAAAGGCAACTTTTTGAAAAAATGTTGAGAGAAAATATACATAAGACCCCAAAACCCAGAAACTCAAACTTAGGAAATAATACAAGATTGGCAGAAGAGCCTATAAAAACAAAAATATCACCAGTAAAATCATCTGTGATCTCAATCCAGGAAGAAGAGATGGAGGTATCCATGTCACCACGTTGTCATCAAGACTGCACAGGGGACATTCCCTGTGAGCTCAGATGGTTGCACAAACATTGAAGAATACGTAATGTAGGAGCAGAGATTTACATCCAGAAATAGATTACATGGAAAAAATTATACATATTTTTAAAAAGAAAACTACATAAAAGGCCCAAGATAAAAAAGGAATACATGGGGCTCAAAGGAGTAGGGCACCAGCCCCATATGCGGGAGGTGGTGGGTTCAAACCCAGCCCTGGCCAAAAACTGCAAAAAAAACGAAAAAAAAAAAAAAAAGGAAGACATGGATTCATGGATTCATTATTTGTTATATGCTAACAGCTGCCCAAGAAAGCTAAATTCTTTTTTCACTGGTATCTATATTGTATATCAAGAAGTATGGTTTTTGGACTAGAAATAGTAGGCCAATTACCATGAACAAGGAATTTATGAGGACCTCTGGGTCAGATGTCAGTGTATTCATAAGAGATCATTTCTATCTTTCCCAAGTTCCATTAAAAATACCTAACTCATTATAGAAATAAAGGTAGGAAAACTGGCTTAATCATTAAAACCACAATGGAGTGTCATCATCATTCCAGAAACATCGAGACTGTGTTTTTATACACAAACACACACACAAACATATAACAAGGAGCACTACTCTGCCATAAGAAGTAATCAAATAATGTTTTTCATAGCAACTTGGATGGAACTAAAGACCATTATTTTAAGCAAAGTATCTCAGGAATGGGAAAATAAACATCATAAGTATGACCTAATAATTGGGAAATAATCAATGGGCATACACAGACACAGGCATTGTGTTTTATTGAAAAGGACTGAAAAACACAATATGAAAGGGTAGAAGAGTCCAAATCACTGTGAAACTATTGTGAGGGTTGGGGCGGGGAGGACCTACCTATTTAGTACAATGAACCCTATTCAGGTGATCGGCACACTAAGAGCCCTAAATTTAAGCATTATAAAAGGTATCCAGGTAACAAAAACATTTGTACCCCCTTAATATTTTAAAATAAGAAAAACTAAAGAGAATGTTGCCAGAAATGGTATAGGTAGAGACCATTGGAGGGAGACATTGTCAACTCCCAACTCCTCATCCCAAGAATAAATAGCACCTCAGGACGTAAGTGGAGAAGGTACTGGTGCAATTCCCCAGCTCAGAATTACTAGACTGGAAATGGATAGCAGACAGTCTTCACTCTCTCCACAGGAATGAGTGTATTTGGAAGCAGCTGGCATTTCCAGGTCACCCTCAAGAGTCCATGCCCAGTGAAGGTGGTAGCAGGGAGTGACCGTGCTGTGGTAGGAACTGTGTCTTGGCAGGGGTGGCAGCACATGGATGAAATCTAGGGCAATGCTGCCTCCTGGGTCTGCCTCTGAAAATGGTATCAAAACAAAAAGTAGGGTCTCTTAGGACTAACCTCCTAGAGATGGCTGTTTTACTGAAAGCAGAAAACAAATGGCGCCAAGAGGGTCCACTACCAAGAAGACCCAAAGCTCCAGAGGTTTTTCATGTCACCTCTAGAGCCTGAAAAATTTGAATTCTCACTTCTGATGAAACAACTGAGACACGCCCACATCGTAAGTAGGAATGAGAACCTTTTTAAAATAACAGGTTTTTGTCTGGAAAAAAAAAAATCATAGTAATCATACCTAGTGGTGAAATGTGAGTTTCATGTCTATTAATGTCATGAACAAGATACAAGACCTATTATAAGAGCTATTGTCAACATTTTTCAGGAATTTATAATATAATTCATGCAATGGTTAATAATACAATTATAATACAATAATACAATTAATGCAAATATATATATTTTATTTTTTCATATTTTTTATTTCAAGAATGGAAAGGCATGGAGCTTCCTACTTGGGTTCCCCCACCTCTGTTGATGGAGGTTCTATTCCTCCTCTTTTGCTTATCAATTTTTTTAATCAGCCTTTCCATCAATAAACTCTGTCCTGTTTCTGAAAAAAAAAAAAAAAAAAAGAATGGGAAAGCAGTTAGAAAGAAAAATACATACTTATTGCTGTTCACAGATAATGTAATAGAAAACCTCACAACATTACCTGAAAACACAAAAAGATTAGGTAGATAGACAGATAGACAAAGGTATTACAAAGGTGATCAAAAATGCTATACCCTATTTACTCAGTTTCCTATACATTTATTTTTTCCTGAAATAAGCCTCTAGTCACAAAACCTACAAAATATGAAATTACTGAATAGTATCTAAATAAATAAAAATACTACCAAATTTGCTATGGACATAAAAGAAGACACCATGATACGAAGAATGATGAGTGATATAGGTGCTCAATAATGGCACTGATTAAAAATAAGTAAGAACATGAAATCTTTTCAAAACAAGAAATACAGATAGCTAAAAAATGTGAACAGATGTTCAGTCTCACCAATGATCAAAAATTCAAATTAGCCATGTGATATGTCACTTGTTTTTTACCTGTCAGATTAACAGAGAGTTAAAATATTCCTCATACCAACTGTTGAGATCATGTGGAGAACTCAGCACTGTCAGATAGAGCTGGAAGAAGCATTATTTGATGGCATGATCTTTCTGGAGGAAAATTAGCCAAATCTACAAAGGTCATCACAAGAAGATCCACTTCTAGACGTTTATCAGAAAACATCGAGATTCACATATAAGAGTATTCATTGTGTTATTTCTTATACAAGGAAAATGTTTAGAAATAACATAAATAGATAAAAGTAAGTAAATGGTACAAGATTAAAATGCAGTATTGTGTAATATCAGGAATGAAATGCAACATTCATGTAATATGCCTAGTATAGGTATATTATTTTATTGGGATGTTATTACCTAAACACAACAAATGGCTCACAAAACATCTGTATAGCATAATCTAATTAAAAGTATATTGTCTCTATAGAAAAATGCACGGAATGAAAACAGAAGAGTGTGTGTATGTATATGTGTACATGCATAGATCCATATGGAGGGAAAGAGAGAGAGAAGGTAAGGGTGAGAGAGAGAGACACCAGCCAGGGGCACTCTAGCTGCCTAACCAGAAGACATTGAGCAATGTCTGAAGACATTTTTTGTCACAACTGGACAGGGAAGTAATACTAGAACCTAGTGAGTAGGGCCAATGCTGCTACTGAATAGTTCACAGGGTGTCCCAAAAGTTGCCCTTGAAGTCACCATATATAGGGAAAATAGGAAACTGTAGTTAAATACACCTTAATTTACAAGATACTCATTAGAAAATTTTACAAAGAGGTGCCAATATCTAGAGACTATTTTGTAACTCTTTCATAAATTTTTGTAATGAATATTTTGTAAATAAAGGTACATTTAGCTACAATTTCCCATGTTCCCAGTGTATGGCTACTTTATGGGGGACCTTTGGGACACCTATAATGCACAGGGTAAATCCCCACAGCAATGAATTATCTGGACCAAAATATTAACAGTGCTAAAGCTAAGAAACCTTGAAATATATTCATATATTTGTATATTGATAGTGCTTATGAGGACATTTTTCTCTTGAGTTTTCTTTGTTCCTTTGTGGTTTTTGGAAGAGATCCTAGATTATTTTTAGAATCAGAAAAAAAAAGAAAACCTAATTAAGGGAGACTTCTCCTAAAGACTCAAGATTTCTCCTTGTCTCTTAATTCTTAACTAATCTTTCCCTTCTTCTGAGTGACTATAACACTTCTAGTTGGTATCACACCACTTAATAGAATTATAGCCCATTTGTTTTTTTCCCCAGTATAGTTTTCTGTGGATTCATCTCAACTCTCCAACTAAATTAAAAATCCTTGAGGAAAGGAACCATGAACCATTTGAGGGGAAGGATTCCGAGTGCCTGTTCAGAAAAGTACAGATTAAAGGAAGGAAGGAGGGGGGTGGGAAGAGTCTTTGAGTTATGTTCATTCTAAATCTTGTTTTCTCAGTAGAAATCGAGAAGAGACTCAGTCCAGAAAGACTCTGTTTAAAGATTTTTCCTCAGAGAATCAGACAGTTGTAATCTTTTGGATAGGGTTACTTCCTCATGTTATCATCGTTGCTACTGATGGTAGTGATAATGTTGTTTTGCTGGCAGGGTAATGTTGAATGATGTTGTTGTTCGGGGGTGATTTTATTTTTATTTTATTTCTTTTTTTTTTTGAGACTTTGTTGCCGTCAGTTAGTGCCAATAGCTCATAGTTCACAGCAACCTCAAACTCTTGGGCTCAACATGATTCTCTTGCCTCAGTCTCCCAAGGAGCTGGGACTACAGGTACCTACCACAACTTCTGGCTATGTTTTAGAGATGGGGTCTTGCTCTTGCTCAAGCTGGTCTCAAACTCCTGAGCTCAGGCGGTCTATCTGCCTTGACCTCCCAGAGTGCTAGGATTACAGGTGTGAGCCACTGTGCCCGAGGGATGATACTTTTGTTGGGGAAGGTTGATAGCAGTGGTGGTGATGATAATGGCAGTGGGCATGATTCGTTTTTGTTGATGATGGTACTGGGGTGATGGTGGTGTGGGTAATGTAATTGTTAATCGTGATGGTTGTGGGAGTGGTGTGGGTGGGTGATGTTCCTGGCAGATATTGATGATACCGTTGTTATTGGTAGTGGTGGTGATGGCAATAGTGAATTGTCAAATTGATAAAGTCACACTTCAGACCACCTATCAAGAAGGAGATGAAAAAAAAGGAGATAAACATGAATTAGACATATTTGTTTCATATCCCAATCTTCAAAATTTTGAGCCAGAATACGCATGAAAGCATGGGATAAAATCCTTTTGAATGAGATTCTCACTCAAAATTCTTTTTCAGGAAACTACATTATCCCTAGAATAAAATAAGTGAGAAAAAAAGACAAGTACTTGCACTTTCTAAGAAATCGAGGTCATCATGCTCCCTCTCACCTCAATTTCAAATTCAGCTGATGTCCTGGCACACCCATGGGGCCAGCCAGAATGGATCTCGCTTCAACCCTTCCAAGCAAACTCACTCTCCACTTTCTCTCCTTTTGACCTCTTGGCTCTTTCTTGCAGTTGCCCATTTCCTGCCATCCTTTTGCAATTTTAGTCTTCAAGATTCAGTTCACATTTAAACTTCTCTGTGGGGCTAATCCTCTACTTCTGTAGAGTTCTTATTTCCCTTACCATCAACATATCACACACATTAGCATAATCGTGTATCTGTATTGTCCTTGATGGTACCATGCAAGTTCATTTGTCCTCCCCAGCTAGATTTTCAGCTCTGTAAGAACAGTGCCCTTGTCTGGAACTTAGTTTTCTGCATAGGATCCAGCACTCAGCCCATACTCCACTGAATATTGTACTTGACTACAAAAACACAAACTTGACTACAAAAATACCAAAGTGGCAACGAGGGCTTCCAATCCCAGCTGTGCCCCTAACCCATTGCATGATCTTAAGTCTTCACTTTTCTGGCCCTCAGTTTCTTCATCAGTAATGAAAACTATTGAACCAGATGATAATTGTGATAATTTGGCATGATTTTCCATACACACAAAATGACATAGAATGAATTCCTTTCATTTGAAAACCATGTTAATTAATTAATTGAAAGCATGATTTTTTGAATTCACCACTTATTATTGTAGGATGAAAAATAACCTCCTAATTCTTGTTCTGGACATTTCAGTGGAAGTTTGAGTGCACACAGTATTCCTATTCTGCTCCTACCCTCATAGAAGTGAAAGGGGACAGTATTTAGAAATACAGTTAAACAGTAAAACCTCTGTAAGTTGACCACCCAAAGGACTATAACAAACTGGTCAACATAAGGAGGTGGTCCACATAAGGAACTAGGCTTACTATACTGACACGTATATGTGCTGTATGTCCAGTCTATGAAAATTAGGTCAACTTCAGGAGGTGGTCACCCTTGGAGGTCCTACTGTACATAGCTGAGCTCAAAAACAAAAGCGAAAAAAGGGCAATTTGCAGTGACCAGAAAAATCATATGTGTAGCTTTCTTTAAAGAAGGAAGGAAGGAAAGAAGGAACGAAAGAAGGAAGGAAGGAAGGAAGGAGAAGTGGAAGTGGAAAGAAAAGAAAAAAGAAAAGAAAAGAAAAGAAAAGAAAAGAAAAGAAAAGAAAAGAAAAGAAAAGAAAAGAAAAGAAAAGAAAAGAAAAGAAAAGAAAAAAAATGCTTTGCTAGAAGCGGGGAGAGAGAGAAGAGGCAACATATCTGCAAGGCCCGGCCTGAAACTGCCTCTACCTAGATACAGCTGACGTAGCACCATGCCATTGGCCCAACCCTGTCACGCACCTCATCCCCCGCCTTCTTTCCCTGCCCCTTCCCCACGCTCTATATAAGCAGCTGCTTGACGCAATAAAGTTGAGTTCCTGCTTAAAAAAAAAAAAAAAAAAAAAATGAAATTTCCTCTGTACTGAAACTATGACCTTGAGAATAAAACTGCTATACCATTAAAAAAAAAAACAACAACAAAAAACTCAGAAGTGGATATGGGCTAGACTGAGGCCCAAGAGTGCTGGCAACATCTTTGGGCCACACGGGAGGCCTGAACTGCTGAGTCTGTGACACTGCCAGCAATGATCTTATTTTGTAAAGAGACACTGCAGACAATGTATATTTAGTGAGTGTAGCCTAAAATAAATGTAAACAAGGTTTTACAAAAAGGACAGGAAGAAATATGCCCAAGAAGCTTTGTGGTAGTGGGACTATAAAACATAGCTATTCTTTGTCTATTTGTATACCTTTTAAGTTAAAAGACAGACCATCTCCTCATCTCCTTGCTCTCCAAGTCTATCTCTGGGTCCTGAAATCTACTCCAAACTATGAGTAAACTGAGCTCTAAGCCAAATCTCCAGGTGATTAAAGTGCCAAAATCCAGGGCCATGGGAGTGAATCAAACCAGAAAGGGTGGCCTTTGCCTAGTTGTCACTGGAGTTTGTTCTTGGAAGGATCAGGTGGGTCTATCTTTATGGCTCCTGGGATCCCTTCCTCCACGGTGTTCACATGCAAAAATATACACATTTTATCATTAAATGCTAAAACTCCCCTGGCTTCTGGTTTCGAGTCGTCTCATTGTTCTGATACCTCATGGCAAGACAGAGATGAATGGAAGCCAGGCTGACCTAATCTAGTCTAAATATTCAGGACCCGGGCAGGGGATCCTCTGCAGCAGAATGCCAACCTACGTCTCTTAATTGCCTCGGCTGCTGATAGATTGGCTCTTACCCTCTTTGAATTCCTTTGTTGCGGAGGAGTTAAAATTCATGAGCGTCCCATGCCTGGGAAGACTTACTCTAGTGCTGCTATTTTTCTGAGCCAAGCTGGCCAACACTGCAAAGAGTCGGAGGTCTGTTGGGCCATCTGTTACATAATAGTCAACAATCTCGAAAATCTCGGGAAACTGGGAGGGGGGCGAGTGAAGATGATGAGGCATTTAAACAGAACAGATTGCTGCCTTGCTTTATGGAAAAGAAAAAGAGAAAGAGAGAGAGAGAGATGATATGCTTTGATGGAAGCAGAGACAAGCTTTATTAGCATAGGGAACAAAACAAACTTTAAAAAAATAGCACCAATAAAGCTGACAGTCTAAAGAGGCTTGGTGACAAACCCCATGTTGAATTGCCGGTCACAGAGGCCCTAAATGGGACGGGGATACACAATGTATGCATTGCACACAGATGTGCACACATTCATGAGCAAAATCGCTGAAAAACTGCTGCTGGGTTCAAAGTTACATACCAGCCTATACTTGAATTTCAGATCTTGCAGACCTGGGAAAGGCGCTTTGCCCTAAACTTCTTCCAAGCAATACCTTCAGCATGGCGTGAGAGGAGTCGGGGCTACTTTGACTATAACAACAAAGCCCAGACCTTGCACTTGTCTAGAAAACTCTTCAGTTCCCTGATTTAGCTCCCTGTAAACTTTGTAATCTTGTCTGTGCACCAGTTTTTAGCAGTGACCTGCAGCATTTGACCCAAGAGATACTATTTCTAAAGGATAGGATTGAAACTGGAGGTAACAGAAAATTAGGAGCCCCCCCAAAAAGATGGGGATAGTTGGCATAAGAGAAGAAATAGTTAAAGGAAGATGAGAAAGCCTGGGAAAGTCATAACATCAGCAGAGAGCCCCAAATATGGGGCAATAACAAATACAAAATGGGGATGTATTTGAACAACTTTCTGCATTTGAATAAGCAAGCTCAGAATAGTAGACTTGTTCAAAACCAACAAGTAGGCAAACAAATATTGGACTCTATTTACTGAGGTGCAGGCTGAAGCATTGAGGGGAGGGCCACTGAGAACAGCAACTGACTTTGAAATGCACCCAAAGAAAAATGGATTGATAGATAGAGAAATGGGTTAGTAACAGGATCTCTTCACTGTAAAAAAATATATAGGTAAATGTGAATAGTAGACACTCTATAATTCTTTCATCTTGCCTGTCTTTGGAAAATTTCCACAATAAAATGTTGGGAAAAGAGAAAGGAACATTATGACTCCAAAAATTAAAATGGAATGAACACCAAAATAAAAAATTCTAAACATTTATTAATGTCTAATTAACTATCCCGTTAATTTCCATGTTTTCACATGACTATTTCCATACATGTAGCTCAAAGCAGAAATGACAGAAATGTGATCACCAAGTTTGAGAGACTCATTTTGCTGCTGTTGTTTTTTTCAACGATGTTATTTTGTTGTTGTTTCTAGTAAACTAAAATGAACGAGATGAGCAAAAGTCATAATTTGGTACAAAATTTGCCCAAAGTAGATTTTACTGTTACTTTTTCACACATGGAATCTGGACTCTCTCTGAGATGAGGAATACAAATTCTTAATTTCTTCTCACAATGGACAAGCTTTTTCTCCTAACAAACACACACTTTAATAAACAGAGAATAATAATAATAATAAAAAAAAACCCACAGGTGTTTGAGGATGCTAATTTGGAATGACTTACTCCAGTCAAGATAGTTGTATCTAGTTTACTTTTCTTGCAAGCCTTCAGCAGTTCTAAATAACCAGACTGGATAGATTTAGTTTTCACTGAGAAAGACTACACCCAAATTTAAGTCTCTTGTGTGTAAGAGAAAGAGAGTAAAAAGGAAAATTTTTATTTCTAAATTCTCCATTTATCTACCTTTTTAAACTAATCTATAAAAGGACAGTTTGATTCAGTGATGGGAGAAATCAGAAAGGGAAAGGAAATGCAGGGAATAGCAGTCCCTGTTACAGTCATCCTAAAAGTTCAGGTGCATTTGTCTGTATGTGTCTCAAAAGAACTTGATCTCCATGCTCAGGGCACTTTATACCTAACTCAACATGTGTAGCAAGCTCCCCTTTTCAGCAACAACTCATAGCCAAAATATAAAAATATATATATATATATTTTAACAAAGTCCACCCAATGTGTTCAAGTCAAGTTTTTAGGCATGAGATATTGAATTAAAATGAAAGCATATGCAATTCCATTTAATATACAGAACTGCATCATGGAGAAGTCACACAGCTCAGAACATAATCACAGGGGCCAAGGTTACAGGCTTGGGTTGATACAAAAATATCTGTCTGTGAGCAACACATTTTATACTGGAATGTGACAGGCAAAAAAGTTATTGTCTGCAAGTTTTCACCCCAGGGAACAAAGAAGAGAGGAACAAAATGGGGATGTATTTGAACAACTTTCTGCGTTTGAATAAGCAAGCTCAGAATAGTAGACACTGTGGGGTGGCCCCTTTTTCAAGCCAATAACAGCATTTTCAACACCCTGACCCGTGAAAGACGTGGGGAGTTCAAGGCTCACCAAATGGCTGGTTTGGAATCTAGAATTGGGAAATTACTGGGTAGAAGTAAATACAATTTTATCACAGCAAAATAAGGCAGAGGAGCAGGTGGAGGTGGGGCTCCTGTTTACTCTGGGTAGCATTCCTGGCCTTTATCCTTCCTCCTTGCTTGGGTCACATGCCAGCCAGGAGCAATCAGTGAGGTCCCAGGAAGCTGGGATACTAAAAACCAGTAAGACCCAGGAACCCGAGAAAACTGCTCTGTGATGAGCTGCAGAAACTTGAACCTCACCCCTACCGAGACCAGATTGCTTGCACAGACTCAGTGAACACTTTCAAAGCCACCTTCCATTTCTATGAGAGAAACAAAAATTCACTCGTGAGTACCTCCAAAGGCTTGCACTTCCAGATAGTGTCTACAAAGTTTCTCTAATAGGAGAAAAGGATTTTGAAAAACACCTCTAATGAAATCACAGAAATGTTTAGAAACATTTTTATATTTTATTGCTATCTGTCTGTGAAACACAAGCAAACCAAACACTGGTTAAGAATCAGACTGCCTGAGTGTAAATCTCACCTCTGTTATTTATTATTTGTATTTGTTGAGATAGATTTTTGTATTTCTAGAAAACCTTGTTTCAGTTTTCCAATCTGCAAAATGGGGATAATGGTAGTATACTACTACCGCTTTTAATTATTATTATTATCATCACATGGTTATGATGAGGATCAAATAAAATAATTCAAATACAACTTATACCACAGTGCACCACAGATATTAAGTGCTCAGGGACTGCTTACTAACTTAATTACTAGTGTGTTCATCATTATTATCTTCTAGATCAGAAAGACAATATAAACTTGGGCGTTTATTGGGGGACTCCTGGCTATAAGAGTCTTGGACGTAGATTTGTGAAGCTTGGTTTGACATGCTTTACGGTAAGTTATTTTGGCTTCATTCTGTTAACAGAAAAAAAGAAGTCAGAGGAAGGAGAAAAAGGCAGTCTAGGCTTTGAATGCAAAGCCTTTTCCTCTCCAGGGTTTTGTGGCTATTTGCAGTCACCCGTAGCAAGACTGAGGAAAGTCCCACGGTAGTTTTCCATCCTTAAGCTATACTTTAAGTGCATAAGGTAAGTCCCTTAATGAAAAATGAGATAACGGAGAAGCAGGCAGTCCAGTTTTCTGATTTTGCAATGGGCTAGGCATTGAGTTATCAGTTTTCATCCTGAAAGGCAATGAGAAAACTCGTCCAAAATGGATTTTGGTATTTGAGGGTTGAGCTTCCTTGTGGTATTAAAAAAAAAAAAAAAAAAAAAGCTTCTTAGTAGGTGATAAAATGTTGAGAGGGTGAAAGAAAAATTAGCTTAAAAAAAATCATGTCCATTGATGTGTCATTGGGATTCTTGAGTGTGGGAAACTGACTTAGAAAACTGAAGTAAAGGGAATTTGGGAGAAGGGTACGGAGACTGCTTAGGAAGACGGACTGAGACTGAGCAAGGACCATGAAAAGCCCAAAGGAGAAACTGTAAGGAGCACTCGCTGCTGCTGACGATCCATGGCTGACAGTCACGTCCCTATCGTGTGTCTTCCCCTGGCTATACGGGGCTGTGTTGGAGCTACGTCCTGTTCCGTGGGCACTGTCTTTTCACACGATGACACACAATGGGGAACTATCCAGAAAAGCTATCATGATGTTATGAGAGTTAGTAGTGGGTATCGAATAGCCACAAAAACAACCAAAAAAACTATTATACGATACTTTTCAAAACATTCCCAAACAACTTAGAATTAAACTCTGTTATTTCTAATTATAATCACTGTCTTTCTCGTGGGCAAAAATTTTCTATTCTTACTCCACAAAGGTAATACTTAGACTTCTGACATTTCTAGTTCTAATTCAGAGTGTTGTGGGTCTTTATCCATCTCAAAGAGCCCTAGGGAGAAAAGACAGAGATTGCTCCCTGGCAGTGATAAGAGATGTGACAGTCCAGGACCACCTCCCTTGCTTTGAAATGGATGGGCTAACATGATTATTATTTTTGTGTATGAAATTGACCAACATAAAAATAGAATAATAAGCAGAGATAACAAGAGTGTAGCAAACCAACCACTCTCATACATTATTGGTAGGAGATTGACCGATGCAGCCCATCTGATAATCAACTCAGCATCATGTACCAAAAGGCTCAAGAATGGGGCAGCACCTGTGGCTCAAAGGAGTAGGGCGCTGGCCCCATATGCTGGAGGTGATGGGTTCAAACTCAGCCCTGGCCAAAAATTGGAGGAAAAAAAAAAAAAAAAAGGCTCAAAAATGTTCACACCCTCTGACTGATTGAATCTATTCCTAGGAATTTATCTTAAAGGAAAAATTGGTGCAAACACAAAAATAATGTTATAAAAAGTTTATTATGATATTGTATATAATCAAGAAAAATTAAAAACCATAAAAATATTCAACAAAAGTGAATTTGTTGATTGAACTATGGTACAACCATATAATGAAATAATTTGCACTAATCGAAAGATGTGACATCTTTTAACATATTATGTTAACACAACATGTCACATAATATAACATTTAACATAACATAACATTTAACGTATTATGTGTGTTAACATTTAACATATTTATGATTGTTGTTGAACAAATACAATAATAAAGAGCCCAAAAGAATATGTGAAGTATGTTGCTCTTCTGACTTCAAAAAAATTGCAAATACAGTTAATGTGGGTTAGTATATACAAGTATATGTATACAAATATATACACACACAATTAAAGAGAGAAAGAGGGAGGGAATCTGGGAAGTTACACACTCATCTAGAGTGGTGAAGTTATGAGTGGTTTTTATGTTTTCATTTGTATTTTGTTTGTTTTTTATCTTTACATAATACATATGCAATGGAAAGTTTAATAAATGTTATTTATAAGGTGTATTTACATTAAGAAAATATAGGATGACACAAATGACCATGCAAAACCAATGTCACAGATAATATTTCAGAAATGTGCTTTGTGTAAATTGTACTTGTACACACTTGAAAACATGCTTATATGTTTATGAGACACAGAATGTTCTTTCTGATGCCTTGTTCACATTGCAAGGCTAAGGCATTTTTTCCAAATATTACCTGCCAATTAAGATTTGCACAAACTGAGGGGTAGCAGGAGATGCTTCATTTAGCCATGGTTAATCTGCATTTTGCCAGATTAACAGAGCACTCACTAAGGCACCCAAAGGGCTTTAGCAAGGAAATGGTTCAGGGCCTCATTTCTAGAAGGACAAGATTGGCCTGTGGAGCTTACTTAAGAAAGCGCCTCAGAATGCTCACCTAGAGCTGCTCGAGATAAACTCCATGTACTTTTTATTGAAAATTAAGCCTTTGTAGTAGTTTCTGCAAAAGGGAAGACCACAAAGGATGCAGAAAAGCATGTACTGATGTGCCTCTCTGTGCTATGGTCAAAAATAAGTCTCAAAGGAGAAAAACAATTTTGCCTACTTCTTTCCCCCTTACCTCAGCTTCTAGTTTTCATTTTTCTAAACAATGATTTCCTAATTAAGTTGCCTAAGAAGAACCTTCAGGTTGAAATGATGAAAGACACTTTGTAAGATGAAGAACTAGCCTTATGCCAAATTAAAGTTTGGGCCCTTGTAATGAATGAACCATTTTCTATACAGAAATCCATGGTTATGACCCAGGGGCAAAGCAGAGGTTAATTTTTTTTTTTTTTTTCGTGCTTTCTAATGAAACTTTCTCCTTTTTTCCTGCCAGTTGTCTTTGTGTTTCAGAATTGAATGTGACCCACTGGATTTTGCTGCTGGTTCCCTCTCCCTTTTGCGGTGCACAACAGTAACTACTGCACAAAGTGTGCTCTGTAAAGTCCCAATTGTGCGAGGCGCGTGTTCTCCTGGAATGTTGGTACAGTGCGTGTCACCGTGTTTAGGTCTCTGGCCTGCCTTTCTCTCTTGGCTTTGAAAAACCTCGTTCAGCCATTATAAGAGAGAACAAAATGCCCTGCAAAAATGGGGATGGGAAATGTGAAGGGAAAGTCTGTTTACCTAAGGCTTATGGCCTGGCAGCCTGAACAGCCTGACCAACTTTGTGGTTTAACTTTTCTTAAAGCAGAAATCACAGGACAAAGTTCGTTGGGGGAAACAATGGGACAAATAGATGTTGGTGCTATCCCCTCCCTTTTTTAATTCCTCATCCAGAAGAGAATCGCTGAACTTGAAAAGGATAAGCACAGATGGCAGAATATCTTTTTCTATTTAATGTTGATGGGTGATAATAATGCAGATGGAAAATGAATTTACTTCATTCAATAATAGCAAACAATGCAGATAGTATTCTAGCAGCATGGTTCTGTTTAGGGGTGGGTCTGCTAAAGGCCAGTTATTTTAGGTTCCTACAGGTAAAGGGTCTTGCTAATTATTAAAGGTTGTTGTTGAATTTCTCATTCTATGATTCTATCAAGAGTAGCTTGATAGAATCCCATATGGGTCCTTGAATTTGACTCTAGTTTTACCAATCTCAGCCCTTTGTGTGTTACCTTAATCCAAGCCACTTCCATAGTTCCAGTCCATTTTAAAAGGCCTAATGTATATCTTTGATTTGTTATGGTCTAATTTGGCCTATACTATACCAACAGGAACACTTAGTTGGAAATTCTCTGCAAATCCCTTGTTACATAGCGTTTATAGCCCAATGCTTTTATTCCCCAAATTACTTCATAATTTTCCATTTTTCTTTGAAAAAAAGTTTTTTGAAGAGTGTTACTAAAAAGAGTAACACTCTTTTCTTTTGATGGTTAGATTTACACCATGAAGGTCTAGTTCAATTTCTTCCTTTAGTCCTACACATTGTTCCCTGAGTATATGGACCACAGAGTGAGCAGATGCCAAACAGGTTCATTCTAGCTACGGAGATTTTCTAAAAGATATAAACAATAGTGTTCACTTTTATAAAATGAGGTATCTTGGAATAACTGAGAAATCAAATGGAATTAGTTTCATATTATCTCAGTATTTCTTTAATTGTCTCTATAATGTAGGTGGGAGTATATAAATAGTTTCATTTTCTGGGAAATTAAACATAGATTGATTAAGTGTTATAAAAAAAATCATGATTTTTCACCTGTTAAAATCAGGGCTAGAGAAACTCAGGAACAAGCTGCCTGAGACGTTTATAAACCCAGAGAATCATTATTCAAAGCAAGAATGAATTTGTATATCATTGCGTTTCTTGATACAAATTTATATTAAGACTAGAGCTGTGGATTTGAACTAGTGAGCAATCTTCTGTTTTTATTGACCCTGAAAGTCAAGTATCCTTTGCAGTGGGTCAGCTAGCTCAAATACCCAACTACTTGCTAACCTCATGTTTCTATTTGGGGGTATAACTGAAAAAATAATGGTTATCAAAGATTGGGCTTAAATTGCATCCTCCTTTCATTGACTTTGAAAAGAATACTCTTGTTTAGAATTAGTTTCTGTAAGTAACACAACTGAAATTTTCATTAGCGGAAATATCATACTCAATGATAAATAGTAGAAACTTACCTGAGATCAAGAATTCACATTTCACCACAACCATTTATTACTTACCAGCCATCCTAGCAAATGCTCAAATCAAAAGAAATAAATAAAAGCATATAAAGCATAAGGATTGAAAAATAATAAACAAAGGCAGCAGTGGGTAGGGCACTGGCCCCATATACTAAGGGCAATGGGTTCGAACGTGGCTCCGGCCAAACTGCAACAAAAAAAAAAAATAGCCGAGCATTGTGGCAGGCACCTGTAGTCCCAGCTACTCGGGAGGCTGAGGCAGGAGGATTGAGCCTAGAAATTAGAGGTTGCTGTGAGCTGTGATGCCACCAAACTCTACCAAGGGTGATAAAGTGAGACTCTATCTCTAAAAAAAAAAAAAAGAAAGAAAAGAAAAATCATAAACAAAACTGTTACTATTCACAGATGATTGTGTATTTATAATGTTAGAATATCGAGAAGAATCTACAAACTTAGATTTGTAGATTCTTAAAAAAGAATTTACAACTGAATATAGAAATGTTGCCATATACAGGGATATACAACAATAATTTTATTTTTATCTAATTACCCAGTAAGCAACAAAAATAGCAATAAAAAGTTTTAAATACCATTTATGATAGCATGAAAAAAATCAGAAACATACAAGCAATATAATTAAACATGTATATGACTTTTATGCTAAAAGCTAAAAAATATTTAAAGAAATTAAATAGGATCTGAATGATGGAGAGATACACCATGTTCATAAATTAGCATAATATTATAAATATATAAAGTACCAGCAAATTAATCCATATACCTAATGCAGTCCTCACATAAATTCCAGAAATTTTTACTTTTTTTGGATAAAATTAACTAACTAGTTGCTCTGAAACTCATATGGAAATTCAGGAGCCTAAGAAGAGTCCAGAAAAATGTATTGTTACACATGAGCTAAGTAGGAGAACTTTGCAACGAATGGTACTATGTTAACTGAGTCTCTCTCTCTCTTTCTCTCCTGTCTTAAATCTGTATAAAGCTCTCTACGTTCTACTGTAGAAATTTGCATAGATCTAAAAATTTACCTGAATACACCAATCCTTCTTCTCTATTCACCCTGCGCCTGCCGTAGTTCAAGACTTTTAAAATCATATTTTAACAATGACGTCCTAAATTATTTTCTTGCCATTAGTTTCTCCTTCCTTTTGTGCAATGGCCAATTCATAGCACTGAGTGAAGACTCACATTTGAAGAGACTGGTATGGGGGTAGGTGATGAGAACCTCCACCAATGGACATGGGACCTCAAGGTGTTTGGAATGAAACATTTTTGCAGTTATTCAATGGCGAAATGTAAAGTCTGGTCCCAAATTTGTTAATTTGGTCCTCCACTATATCTTCTATGTGAACCACGAAGGTACTAATAACAAAGATTGCTCAAATCACTCCCAATGATGAGCTAATTTTGTGAGCAGAGAGTAATGGAGTGTATAGCAGAAAAAGGGCAGGGCACATTGGCTCCTTATCTGGCAGCCATACTTCTCCCAGAGGACACAGTAGGATGCTCAGATTGTTCAGTGCAGATTATTTCTAAAGAATTTATTAATTCTGAGGAAATCTACCATTATCCTGATGGGGTTTTCCTTGTAGATCAGTTGTTGCTTAATGTCTAGTGGCTTATAGAATTTTCTCTTTCCTTTTGTCTTTGGCCAGATTAATACTATGTGTCTTAGAGATGTTCTATTTGCAATGAGTCTTTCCTGAGTTGGATGATCTGCTGGCAACTGGATGTCTGAATCTCTGGCAATATTTAGGAAATTTTCTACAGTAGTATTTTCAACTAGACTTTCTGTGTTTTTAGCACTCTCTTCTTCTCCCTCAGGGATACCTATAAATTATATGCTTGTATGCTTTGCATAGTCCCAAATATCTCTAAGGGATTTCTATGAGAATTTTTATCTTCTTTTCTACCTCTTTAGATGACTGGGTTAGCTAGAAAGACTTATCTTTAATTCCTGAGTTTCTTACTTCTCTGTGGTTCAATTTGTTCCTGAAACTTTTATGCTGTGTTGTGAAATTCCTTGAATACCTCTTTTAATACTTTAAGCTCTATTATATCTTTCCTAATATTGTCCAGTGCTTTGGTGCCTGTTAATTTTCCAAAACATTTTTTTTTTTTAGTTTCTCTTTTTCAAAAGGGCAAATAACCTACAGAATAGGAGAAAATATTTGCATGCTACACATTCAGTACAGAGCTGATAAACAGAATCTACAAAGAACTCAAGCAAATCATCAAGAAAAGATCAAACAACCTCATTAAAGAACAGGCAAAAACATGAACCAAAAATTTTCTGATGATGATAGACTAATGGCCAATAAACATGAAAAAATGTTCAATATCTCTAATCATCAGGGAAATGCAAATCAAAACTACATTAAGATATCACCAACCCCAGTGACTATGGCTCATATCATAAAGCTCTAATGTAACAGATGCTGGCATGTATGCAGAGAGAAAGGAACATTAATACACTCTTGGTGAGACTACGAACTAGGACAGTCTCTATGGGAAGTAGTAGGGAGATACCTCTAACAACTAAAAGTAGACCTACCATTTGATCCTGCAATTCTACTACTAGATATTTACTCAAAGTTAAAAAAAGACATTTTATAAAAGACACTTGAACTTGAATGTTTATAGACGCACAATTCGCAATCACAAAGATATGGAAATAACCCAAATTCCTATCAATACATGAATGGACCAATAAAATTTGGTGTATGTATACCATCAAATACCATTCATCCATAAAAATGATGGTGATCTAGTATGTTTTGTAACAACCTGGATGGAATTGGAGACCGTTTTCTCCTAAACGAAGTATTACAACAAATACCACATGTGCTCAACACTTACATGCTCCTATGGAAGCAAAACTCAATGGGAATCAAGCACGTGGCCATGAAGGGGAAGAAAGGATGATAAATTAACACTTAGCAGGAAATACCTATCACACTGGTACACCGCACACTTTCTGGATGAAGGGCAGACTTATAACTTTGACTTTTAAGTAAAAAAGCAAACTATGTAACCAAAATATGTGTACCCCCATAATATTCTAAAATAAATAAATGAATGCTAATAGATCACCATTTTTATACACATATGTATATGTATATATAATATATTCTATATTAATCAGGAATTATTTAATAGCAATAATTATTATATAGTGTTATAATCATAATTTATATTCTCTATGTAGTCAAAGATCAGTACTTCTGCCTATGGCTAGATCAAACCTAAAAATTATTCTTTTAGATCATTTTCAAGGTTTTTAAAATTTTTTTTATTTTTTGTTTTTTGTTGAGACAGAATCTCACTCTGTTGCCCCAGGCTTGAGTGCTGTGGCATCATAGCTCACAGCAATCTCAAACTCTTGGGCTCAAGTGATCTTGCCTCAGTATCCTGAGTAGCTGGGGCTACAAGTGCCTGCCATAATGCCTAGCTAATTTTTATTTTATTTTAGTCTCACTCTTGCTCAGACTGGGCTTGAACGCCTGAGCTCAAGCAATCCTCCCATCTTAGCCTCCCAGAGTACTAGGATTACAGGAGTGAGCCACCCTGTCTGGCTTCATTTTGAATGTTTTAATGACCAAGCCACACAGTTGTTGTTTAAAAACATGATTTATTCAAACCAGCCACAAAAAGCATACCTAATGTATGATTCTGTCTATGTAAGTCTGTAAACAGACCAAACTGATCTATCATGTTATAAGTCAGGATCATGGTCATATCTAGGAGTACTAGTGACAGGGAAGGGACATAAAGCAGAGACAGGGCTTCCAGGGTGCTATCACGTCCTCTTTCTCATGTGGGTGCTGATTGTGAAAATCCACTGAACTGTGGGTGTCTAGGCACACTTCTCTGCATAAAAATTACCCTCTGATAAAAGGCAAAATTTTACAAAGGTAATTTGTTCAAATTCTTGCCTATAAATGATTTACATAAAATAACTATACTTATTACATGGTATAGAAATTTAGAAATTATAATTTCATAAAATTCTGTTTTACTCTATATTCTAAAAGTTTCTTAATTTATCACTCTATCATTTGTACTAGGAAATATTTGCTTGATTATTTTGTTGTTGTTGTTGTTTTAATGTGCACTCTATTATGTTCCATAAAAGAACATTAAGAAACTATGAAAAATCTTTTCATTCTAGTGGTAAGGTTGTCAATCATAAAAACAGCAGCTATCTGTGTGTCAGAAGCATTTTATAGGTTGTCTCTAATACTCCCAATATCTAGCAAGATGAGTTCTGTTATTCTCTTTTAGCAGAAGGGGTAACTGAGGCACAGAGACCCTAGTTAATTTGCCCAAGGCCACACAGACTTTTAAGTGAAGTTTGTTTCATTTCCTAACCAGTTCTGTTTCTTGGGATAATGCCAGTTTTCTGAATGTGCCTTGCAGAAGTTTACCCACTAACTACCTGGCACTGCAATCTAGAGATTGGGAACTCAATCGCTTCCATTTTCATTACCTAGGAAATCATTAGGCTGTAGAAATTCTAAGCAAGTATTTCCCTTACCTAGACAGACCTAGGGGGACCATGGCAAAGCATTGGAGTCAATTTTAGCTTTTGCTTTTTAAAAACAAACAAACCAAAAAATAGATGGTCTAGATATCCTAAAGCTGATTTTTTTTTTTTTCCTACAGGTATAGTAAATAAAATGAGACATGAGTTAGGGGTAGTGGATAATGAAATTTTATTTAAGAGAAAAAAATAATCTCAAGTCAAGGCACAAAACAGGATGCGTAGATCCCACTTGAACATCATGGGGAACTTTTAAACCCTCCAAGAGGAGAGAAGAGAAGAAGTTTCATCTGTTCCCTCACAAGAATATGAGGAAGTAAAGCTAAATACATAGAATTTTTTTAAATGTACATAAATATCAAAATTAGCTGATAAATTGTGTTATAGACAAATTTCTCTTCCCTTACCACCTTTTCAAGTTTACCTCTCTGTCAAAATCACACTACTTCTATTTGTGTTCCAATAGTGCATCTGTGTCTGCACAGGGAGTTCCTGGGCTGATGCTTTGGTCTGCTCTCACACTTACACAGATTAATTTGTCCTTAACTAAATTACTTTAGTCCCGAGTGCCTGCCATATACCAGACAGCGCGTGTATTGGATGCTGAGGCTACAATGTTAAGTCAAACATTTTCCCTGCCCTCAAGAACCTTCTGGTTTTTCACTAATGGGTTTGGGGTCCTTTACTCTCAAAGACATTTGAAAGCTGTCCTGAAGGTATAGAGTACTCTCAGAACCACTTTTACTTGGATCAAACATCTGAGTTGGAGTCTGTCTCAACACATCCTCCCACCCCACCCACACCTTTATTTAAGTAATCTGATTTTTGCACCTGTTCAATCTCCTCTCCATCCTCAGGTTTGTAGTTTCCTTTTCATTGTCTCATTTGTCTGTATACTATGTTCACAGTGCCTTTTGTTTGTATCCCAGGAGCATGTATGTCATCTCTCCAACTTTTTGAATGCAAGGACCCCTGATTTTCACATGTGTATGCTTAGAATGCCTTGTTTAGACTTTCTTTAACAGTCAGTTTAGCTTAAAAAGCATTCTTGATCAACTAATAGACTGAGTGATACCACCTATCCCATATTTCAAACCAGGTTGCCTAGTCCAGAAGTGTTTCTCTGTGATGAGGCCAGCAAGGCACTGTTAGATAGTGTGTTTAGCTTATTGTCTTTAATGTATAATCAGATGCCAAGGGTTTCCCAGTAGTGACTGGTAATGAGTACTGGGCTTCCCTTGTTAAAGTTAGTTCAGTGAGAAAAAGAGGTCATTATGACTTTCAATAAAAATGCCCTTCACAGTAGCTTCAAAGAAAATGAAAAACCTGGGAATATATGTAACAAAGGACAGGAAAGATCTCTATAAAGAAAACTAAAAAACCCTGAGAAAAGAAATAGAAAATACAAAAGGTGTTAACAAGTGGAAGAACATACCATGCTCATGGCTGGGAAGAATTAACATTGTTAAAATGTCCATACTACTCAAAATGATCTACAGATTTAATGCAATCCCCATGAAAGCACCAATGTTATACTTTGGCATATACAATGTTATACTTTGGTGCTTTCATGCTTTGAAAAATATAGTACTTTTTTTTTTATATGGAATGAGAAGAAGAAACCCAAATAGCCAGTGCAATTTTAAGAAATAAAAACAAATGTAGAAACATCATGTTACCGAATCCAGGTTATATGACAAGTCTATAGTAATCAAATTAGTACCATATGGGCACAAAAACAGAGATATAGATGTATAGAATAGATGTATAGAATAAAGAACCTGGAGATGAACCCACCCATGTATCTCCATTGGATCTTTGATAAACTAGAACAATAGCATACACTGGAGAAAAGAATCCCTATCCAATAAATGGTGCTGGGACAACTGGTCAGCCACATGTGGAAGACTGAAACTGGACTTGCACCTCTCACCATGGATAAAAATTGACCCTTGCTGAATAAAAGATTTAAATTTAAGATGCAAAGTGATAAACATCCTAGAAGACAGTGTGGAAAAACTCTTGATGCTATCAGCCTTGGCAAAGAATTTATGAAGACCCCATTGACAATTGCAGCAACACTAAAAATAAACGAACAGGACCTGATCAAGCTAAACAACTTTTGCAAAGCTACAGGTACGACAATTAAAGCAAACAGGCAGTCTTCAGAATGGGAGAAGATTTTTGCATGCTATGAATCTGAGAGAGGACCAACAACCAGAATCTATGGAGAACTCAAGTTAATCAACAAGAAAAGAGCAGACAATCCCATTTATAAGTGGGCAAGAAACTTGAGCAGAAACTTCTTTGAAGGAGACAGATGAATGGCCAACAATCACATGAAAAGATGCTCATCATCCCTAATCATCAGAGAAATGCAAATCAAAACCATCTGAGATATCACATAACCCCTGTGAGTTATGTGCAGGGGATATACCTAACAGAGGACAGGAAAGATCTCTACAAAGAGATCTTCACAAAATCCCAAAGCTGCAGATGCTAGTTGGATATAGAGAGAAAGGAACACTTCTACACTGGTGGTGGGAGTGCAAGCTAATATAACCTTTATGGAAAGAAGTCTGGAAAATTCTCAAAGAACTAAAAGCTGACCTTCCATTTGATCCCCCAATCCTATTACTAGGTATCTACCCAGAAGAAAAAAATCATTTTACCCCAAGGGTATTTGCACTAGAGTATTTATTGCAGCTTAGTTCCCAATTGTCCAACACAAGTGCTCATCAACCCATGAGTAGATTAATAAACTTTGGTGTATGTATATCACAGAAAGCTATTCAGCCTTAAAAAAAAAAAAATGGAGACTTTACATTTTTTTTTTTTTTATTTACCTGGATGGAGCTGAAACACATTCTTCTTAGTAAAGTATCTCAAGAATGGAAAAGCAAGTATCTAATGCACTTAATACTAATATGAAACCAGTAGATAAACAACTACATGCCCACAGGAGAGAAAAACACAAGTATATTCAAGGTAAGGGCAGGGGAGAAAGGGAAAAGGGAGGGGGAGGAGGTGGGTAAGCTCTCCCTCATGTGCACAATGTAAGGGTGTGCAGCACACCCCCTGGATGAGGAGCTCAACTGCAACTTGAACTTCACCTTAGAAATGCAAACAATGTAACCTAATCACGTGTACCTTCCTATTAATCTGAAATTTAAAAAAGTGCAATCATTGGTCCTTCCCAGGATCTGTCCTCCTATCAAAAATTCCTGAAGATCTACAACAAAGAAAAGTGGAATAATTCCCAGAGCCATAGGGAAATGCCTAGAGTTCTTATGAGCAAAACTGCCCAGTGCTATTCCATCCCCACTCCTTCTTTCCTAGAAAGGTCCATTTATTCTGGAGGTTAATGGGAAAGGTTTCTAGCAGATTATCCTATGAGATAGACTAATTCTGGCAAATACAGTTTTCCTCCAAGTAAAGCAAAAGGTAAGCAGTTTTAGGAATTAAGGTCACCATTTGCAAGGAATGGGTCGGATTCCACAAAGAAGAGTCCTCAAGGCTACTGCAAACACAAACTTCTCACATTTGCTTCTAAGATCCCCTTAGTGAGAATCCACTAGACCTTGGAATACTCCAAACCTCTCAGTGAATTCTAGCCTATTCCTTCAAAAGGTGGCTAGCCTCCTAATAAGCTGGTCTTCACATCTTAGATGATTTCTGTCCTTATGGCAAAATAAATTTCTAGGACTTAACTAAACCGTGACCCTGGATGAAGCAGTATACCCAGATGTGTCAACACAGCACGGCATCTCAAAGTCAGATTGCCTCATTGCATTCTAGACACACTGGCTTTGTCTGGGTCCCAGTTCCATGATTCACCACACAATTATACTGTGGGATAATTTGCTTAACTTCAGTTTCCTTCACTGTAAAATAGTAGTAACAACCCTCATTGAGCTACTTTGAAGACTAAATTAGCTGACCTATGTGAAATCTGGCATGCTGGGGTGCTCAGTCAATAACCATTTGTACCACTCCAATGGATCTCAGACTCAAAATGTACAATGGATACTCTCCCCTTCCAAGATGGGGCAGGCTTCCCACTCTTGTATTTGCATGGATTCTAACTCTCAGGGTTTCTTTTGAAGTTCCCCAAGTCTTGTGGAAAATCTGAACCTCTTAACCCTGAATCCTGAGGTAGAAGAGGGATCTTCTAACCTCCGAATAGTTAACCACTGAAAGGCTGGCTGCGGAACATTTTCTTTGAGAGTAATTCCCAGAGAACATTCTCCACACTCGCATGCCCCAAGTGTGTTCTTCCTAGCCTTGTATCTGAAAGGTGTTCATGGAGAACAGACTCCTATAATCAAATACATTTTAAAAATACTACCTACCATCTTAAAGATTTTCATAAATGTGAATGCTCAAAAAGATCCTGCAGGAAAGAAACGTGTTCGGCTTCATCTCACATAGTTTCTCCCATTTATTTTACCATTGACGCTCTGTCGGTTAATGTCCTGGAATTTGTGTTCTCAGGAAAACACATTGGAAATAGAGAAAAGCATCAAGGGCAGCGATAAACAATGCTACTGGAAATATCCAGCATTCCATTCTGCCAGATTCTCAGAAAACCTTTAAAAAAATTATTCTGTAGTTAATATTGGGCACGATTCAGTTCTCCTTTCACAAAATGATCTAAGCTGGCCAAATACGGGTGTTCTTGCTGACTCTGGCATGGTTACAAGGGTCATGGACACCCAGGTGACCTCTTTGTTTGTGAAAAACATTATGTGCTTGTTAAGCACAAAGAGCTGGAGTTTGATTTGGGATTTTTAGAAAAGTGTCTTTCTTAGAAAACTGATCACTGAACTTCATCCTGCACCAGTATGTTTATTCCCCTGCAACATACCCCTTCTTTGTGTAGTAATCTACTACAGAATCTGTTCCCACAGGTTTAGAGAAGAGAGAGAAAAAAAAAAAAAAAAACCCAGACCCCCTTCCCTTTTCCCTTCCAATGCCCCCGAGCAGCTGGTGGGGTTTATTGCCTTTCCCGGACACTGGCTCTCTTCTATACATGGAGGAAGATTGATTATCCTTTTTTCTAAAATGTGAAGATCCAGTATGCGCCTTTGTCCTATGTGGCCCGAGAGCCAATTGACATCGAGAGCACTCCGTAAAGAGGCGGTACATTTTGGGCCATCAGCAGAGGCAGTGACAGTAAGGAGCAGTCATGTGGGGGCCCCTCCACCACTCCTACCCCTTTCAACCTCTGCCGTGAGCTAGAGCACTCAGGTCCAAACCTCCCGCAGGGCCTGCTTTGCTAGGCTGGCCAGAGGGAAGCTGGAGCCAGAGCTGAAATGGCCTTTCATTCAAAATTACCTCCAATTACAACTCTGACGCTACACAGATGTCAAGCCTCTGTGCCTCTGCGTGTGTGTGCACACGGTCCTCTTCCCCAGGAGAGGGAAGCTGATCAAAAGTTCCCCCGTATTTCTCAGCTTCTCTCTTGGGACTCAGTTTGAACAACTCAGAAGACAGGTTGTGCACAAACCTGGCATTTTACAAGATTCTCACCAGGCTCTCATTTCTGTGTCACTGATTTGGCAGAAATAAAAATTCTAAGTGCTCCACAGTATTGAACCACCATTCCAGACCCAGGCAAGGTTTGGAACGTGAAGTGAGTTGAATAAACCAGCGGGTAGATAATCCAGGGGAAGTAATTGTTCTTCCTAGCAGCACAGCCGCTTCTCTGCTTAGCATCTGAACAAGTTAATTTGGAAACATGGCCTTCTGAAAAGAAATGGCACTCCTCTCAGCATCCCCCAGATTCATGAGGAGAGATGCCCTTTCACCAGGTAGAAATGGTAAATTATATTTGAAATCCATGTTTCTTGAAGAGGAACAAAAATCCTTATGTTTTTTCCAGGAGACATTCTTTTTGCTTGGCAGCACCATTGGACATTAATTGTCCAACTTCAGAGGTCACTTTTTGATCACGTGAGTGCCTGGTAACTAGGGAAAGAATTTTACTAGCCAAACAAGGAGCAGTTTAACTAAATACAGAATCACATAAAGATGCTCACCCTTTGCCAATCCTGGGCTCCAAGGAACTGATCTTAGCAGCATCTAAATCAGACAAATTGGCTAAATTGATCCTGCTCCATAGAAAAGGTGCTTCATCTCCATCCAATCAATGGCAGATTGGGGTGTGATGTGAAGCCAGGGGAAGGAATCAGGCAGCCCACTATTTCTGGGATAGGACTGGCCATAAGGAGCAAAAACACCCCCCTTGCATGATGGTTTTATTACTCCCTACACACCAAGACTCTTGAGTACTGTGCTCCGGGACTGCCCTGACTTCTGAGCTGAGGGCTGGATGGCAGTGGCCTCAGAAAGAAAGAGCCAGAGAAATATGATCCTTACGTTGTGCCTTTTGTTTTGTCCACAGCTTGTCAAGTCTGGGTCTGACCCTCTATTTCCAATTAATTAAACAACAGCAGCAGGGAGGAACTTCTATGCTTCTGGCACTGAACTAGATTATTTTTCATGCCACAGGCCTGAAAAGTCAGTCATCAGGCAAGATTGCCTAGCTATGCACCCCAGCTCCCGGGGATCAGCTCTATGATTTGGGGCAAGTCACTTAGCTTCCTAGCCTCAGTTTCCTCATCTGTAAATTGAGAAATGGAATGATGAAAGTGCCCACTTCATAGGCCCATGGAGAGGATTAAATGTGATAATTCTTAAAATAGTATTTTGTACAGTGTTTATGATTCTCATTCAGGAAAAGAGATTCAGAGAGGTTGACTTGTGCTGGGCCTCACTGCTAATAATTCACAGCCTTGCAGGTGGGGGGCTATAAACTGTATTTACTAGATACCAAATCTGGGCACCTTTTATTGCATCATGTTGCAATAATCCAAAGCAACCATTATACACCCTGTGCTATATGTTCTGCACTCATGTCTGAAAAGAAAGACAAAAGAAATCTAATGTGTTATTTTTCTTCTCAAAAGCAGCCTAGACAAGGAACATTAATGTTTGGTGCTGACCACAGGCAGAATGCATCTCCAAAAGAGGCTTTGTGCCACTGCAGACGGCAACAATTCTATTCCCAGCAGGTTTGAGTCTCAAGAAACTTTCACTAGTCCCTTCTTGCTCTCTAACACTACCATAGCTGTTTGCGTGTACTTCTTTATCTTGCTTCCTCTTTCCTGGAAATTATCCATTTATATATTACTTCCTCTTTATCTGAGTAGCAGTTCCTTGAAAACAAGCTTTGGGAGCAGATTATATTTCTCCTTCCTTCCTTCCTTCCTTCCTTCCTTCCTTCCTTCCTTCCTTCCTTCCTTCCTTCTTTCTTTCTTTCTTTCTTGCATTTGAATTTCTTATACCTAGCACAATGCCTAAAATGTTCATGGCGAGTGCCAAGCACACAGATGCTGGATGTTTGAATGAATGAATATATCCCTTTACTTCCCACAGAAGAACTGGGCATTGCTTGCATAATTTCTGTAGGGGTACAAGGGAGTTCACTAAAATTGTCCATGCACTTATATTCATACTAATAATTTCTGTGTTTTCCTGTGGTTTTTTTGTTTTTTTTTGCAGTTTTTGGTCAGTGCTTGGTTTGAACCCACCACCTCCATTATATGGCGCCGGTGCCCTACCCCCTTGAGCCACAGGCACTGCCCACTTTGTAAAACCTTTTAAAATTCCAGATTCTAAGCTCTTGGAGAGTGGGAACCATAACAAATACCTCTTTTTTTTTTTTTATGAAATCATAGCTGTGTACATTAATGCGATCATGGAGCATCATACACTGGTTTTATAGACAGTTTGACATATTTTCATCACACTGGTTAACATAGCCTTCCAGGCATTTTCACAGTTATTGTGTTAAGACGTTTATATTCTACATTTACTAAGTTTCACATGTGCCCTTGTAAGATGCACCGAAGGTGTAATCCCACCAATCACCCTCCCTCCGCCCATCCACCCCCTTCGCTCCCCTCCCTCTCCCCCTTCCCCATATTCTTAGGTTATAACTGGGTTATAGCTTTCATGTGAAAGCCATAAATTAGTTTCCTAGTAGGGCTGAGTACATTGGATACTTTTTCTTCCATTCTTGAGATACTTTGCTAAGAAGAATATGTTCCAGCTCCATCCATGTAAACATGAAAGAGGTAAAGTCTCCATCTTTCTTTAAGGCTGCATAATATTCCATGG
>CAUYPK010132818.1:0-20339 GCA_963574355.1 Loris lydekkerianus
TGTCTTGGCACAGTAACTAAGAAAATGCCAGGAAGGCTATGTTAACCATTGTGATGAAAATGTGTCAAACGGTCTATGAAGCTAGTGTATGATGCCCCATGATCATATCAATGTACGCAGCTATGATTTAATAAAAAAAAAAATTATTGAATATAATTGATCATATTAAGACACTAAAGAAAAACCATAAGAGCTTATCAACTGATATGGAAAGGGTATTTGAAAAAATCCCATTTCTAATAAAAATGTTCATCAAACTCAGAATAGAAGGGACCTTCCTTGACCTCTTGGTATGATAAAGAGCATCTATCAAAAACCTACAGCTACCATGTTTTCTTTTCAGAGACAGAATCTCACTCTGTCACCCAGGCTGGAGTGGAGTGGTGCAATTATAGCTTGTTATAACCTTGAGGTCCTGGGCTCAAGCCTCAGGCTCCTGCCTCATCTTCCCAAGTAGCTAGGACTAGAGAAGCCCACTAGCATATCTGGCTAATGTGTTTTTCATGCTTTAAAAAGATAGGTTGACCAGACTTGTCTTAAACTCCTGGCCTGCCTGAGGGATTATCCCATCTTAACCTCTTGAGTAGCATATGCCTGGCTCTAATATTGTATTTAATAAAAGAGACTAAATCCTGTCCCCATAAGATCAAGAACAAGGCAAGGGATATCCACTTTCACCAATCCTATCAAAATCACACTGGAAGTCTTACATAGTGAAATCAGGCAAAAAAAAAAAAAGGAAATAAAAAGCATACAACAGATTGGAAAAGAAATAAAACTGTCCCTATTCACACACTACATGACTGGGAAAAGTTTTCAATTAGAAATAATCGCGCTTCGGATAAACCTCATGGGCTAGGATACTGCCACTGCGCAAAGCTCACACTACATGACTGTCTATGTAGAAAATCCCAAGGAATCTACAAAGAAATTCTAAGCCTAGATACAAAGTCAACATATAAAAGTCAGTGAGATCCCATCTCTACTAAAAATAAAAAAAAACTAGCTGGGCAAAATGGTAGGCACCTGTAGTCCCAGCTACTCTGGAGGCTGAGGCAAGAGGATCCCTTGAGTCCAAGAGTATGTGAGGTATGATGCCATGGCACTCTAACCAGAGTGACAGAATGAGGCTCTGTCTCCAGAAAGAAAAAAATATATATATATAAGTTAATCATATTTCTAGACACAAGCAATCTACAACTGGATACTGAATTAAAAAATGCCATTTACAAAAAATTAAGTATTCAGGTACATCTAAAAACACATAGTCATAGAATAAAAAACTAGTCCAGGTACTGTGGCTCACATCGGTACCCCCAGCACTCTGAAAGACCAAGGCTTTTGATTTCCTATACTCTTTGGAGGCACGTGGGGGCAATTAGACATTTACAGGTAACTAAAGTTAGCTGGGAAACTAAGACCCTAGAAAATAGGGCGGGACAGAAATGTGAGTCATGCCTAGTTTATGGCTAGTGAGACTTTCCTTTCATTGATCTATTTTTGTGACTTTCTGGATCTTGTGAAAACTATTTTCCAGCTCAAAAGTTGAAAAGGCAGTTACTAAAGGGAAGAAACCTGAGCCCCCAAGAAGCCCAAGGAGGGGGAAGCCCCACTGCCGCTGAAATCCCGTTCTCATCAGAGTAAATAGGCAGATATTCCCAGTCTGCCATGTCTTCCAGAAAGGTGATGTATAAGAGGAAATATACATGGCGGCAGCTGTGGTTCAGTGGGTAGGGCACTGGCCCCATATACCGAGGGTGGTGGGTTCAAACCCGGCCCTGGCTAAACTGCAACAAAATAATAGCCAGGCCTTGTAGCAGGCGCCTGTAGTCCCAGCTACTCAAGAGGCTAAGGCAAGAGAATCGCCTAAGCCCAGGAATTGGAGGTTGCTGTGAGCTGTGATGCCATTGCACTCTACCAAGGGCGATAAAGTGAGACTTTGTCTATAAAAAAAAAAAGAGAGAGAGAGAGAGAGGAAATATATAAGGCTAAATTCACCACTGTCACGAAACCAGTTGGTGGGAACAAGAATGGTGGTACTTGAGTGGTTAAACTTTGCAAAATGCCTAGATACTATCCCACTAAAGATGCGCCTCAAAAGCTGTTCAGTCATGGCAAAAAACACTTTAGCCAGCATGTGAGAAAACCGCGCATCACACCCAGGATCGTTCTAGTCATCCTCACTAGGCGCCACAAAAGCAAGACGGTGGTTTTCCTAAAGCAGTTAGGAGGGGGCTTGCTACTTTGACTGGATCTCTGGTCCTCAATGATGTTTCTCTATAAAGGAGTCACCAGAATTTGTCATTACCACTTCCACAAAAACTGACATCAGTAATGTTAAATCCCAAAGGATCTTAATGATGCTTATGTCAAGAATTTGCTGTGGTTGGGAGTGGTGGCTCACGCCTGTAATCCTATCACTCTGGGAACCAGAGGCGGGTGGATCACTTGATCACATGAGTTTAAGAACAGCCTGGGCAAGAGCAAGACACCACCCCTACTAAAAATAGAAAAATTAGCCGGGCATTGTGGCAGGTGCCTGTATTCCCAACTACTCATGAGGCTGAGACAGGAGGATTGTTTGAACCCAGGAGATGGGGGTTGCTGTGAGCTAGGCTGATTCCATGGCACTGTAGCCTGGGCAACAGAGTGAGACTCTTGAAAAAAAAAAAAAAAAAAGAAAAAAAAAAGAAAAAGAAATGTGGCAATGGCTGGCACCTGTGGCTCAGTGAGTAGGACCCTGGCCCCATATACTGAGGGTGGCGGGTTCAAACCCGGCCCTGGCCAGACTGCAACAAAAAAATAGCTGGGCATTGTGGTGGGCACCTGTAGTCCCAGCTACTTGGGAGGCTGAGGCAAGAGAATCACTTAAGCCCAAGAGTTTGAGGTTGGTGTGAGCTGTGATGTCACAGCACTCTACTGAGGGTGACAAAGTGAGACTCTGTCACTTAAAAAAAAAAATGTAGCAATAGGCCTGTGCTTATGGAATTCACTGATATTACCATGTTCCCCACCATCCTAAGACAGCTGGCTTGACAGAATGGCTGAATGGCCGTTTGAAGACAGTGCCAAGCAGGTGGCAATATCTTGCAGGAGTGAGGTAGTGTCCTCAGGGAGGCTGTATATTCTCTGAATTGGCAGCTAATATATGGTGCTATTTTTCCCTAACCAGAATTTACAGTTCCAGGAATCATAAGGTAGAAATAAGAGTAACACCACTCACTATTACCCCTAGTAACCCACTAGCAAAATTTGAGTTCCTGCCCATAATCTTATGCTCTGCTGTTGTAGAGAGAGGTCTTGATTCCAAAGGAAGGAATGCCACCACCAAGAGACATAACAGTGATTCTGTTGAACTGGAAACTAAGACTGCTGCCCAGCCACTGTAGTCTCCTCATGCCTCTCAGTCAACAGGAAAGGAAGAGAGTTACTATGTTGGCTGGAGTGTCTGATGCTAGTATCATGGGGACATTGGGTTGCTCCTACACAGTAGAGTAAGGAAGAGTATGTCTGGAATACATAAAATCCCTTAAAGTGATTAAAGTCAATGCAGAACTCCAACAACCCGTGCAGGACTAATAGTCCAGACTCTGCAGGAATAAAGTTTTGGGTCACCTTACAAGGTAAAGAACCACAACCAGCTGAGATACTTACTGAGGGTAAAGGGAATATGAAATGGGTAGAAGGTAGTTTATAAACACCAGCCATGACACATGTGACCTGTTAGAGAAATTATGACTGTAATTTTTATGAGTATTTCTCCCTTATTTTGTTATGTATATAATCCCTGACAATCATGTTCTCAAACTCATTCTAGAAAAAGTGCTACATACCTCATTGCTAAATACCACTATGGTTACCTTCGAAGTACTCCCCTTGGGAAGCAATGCACCAATGCCCCTGCCTAGTTCACCCTTCAAATCAATTTTGGAACTCTTTTTCTAGAAGGACCATCAAAATTGTCATATGGCACACAAAAACATGCAACAATAAAGAACACCATGCAGCAAGATGCTGCCACATATCAACACGAACACTGCTGTGAGACACTGATATACCAAGATTAAGAACCTTTACTGAAGCTTGATGGCTGTAGCTCAGCGGCTAGGGTGCCAGCCACATACACCGGAGCTGGCAGGTTCGAACCTGGCCCAGGCCTGCCAAACAACAATGACAACTTCCACTGAAAAAATAGCTGGGTGTTGTGGTGGGTGCCTGTAGTCCCAGCTCCTTGGGAGACTGAGGCAAAAGTCTCAGGTTGCTATGAGTTGTGACACCACAGCACTCCATCAAGGGCAACATAGTGATCTCTGAAAAAAGAAAACCAAAAAAGAATCTTTACTGACTCTTTCACATCCTCGCTTTGAAGATGGATCTCCATCCTGATCCAGACTAAGAAAAAAGGAACAACGGTCATGCCAAAAAAGAGCCGTGGCCATGTGCAACTTATTTGCTGCACGAAGTGTGCCTGATGCATGCCCAAAGACAAAGGTATAAAGAAGTTTATGATTTGGAACATATGATGAACATATGATGAGGCCACAGCTATGAGGGACATTTCTGAAGTGAGTGTCTTTGACGCCTATGTGCTTCCCAAGCTATATGTGAAGCTACATTACTGTGTGAGTTGTGCTAGTCACAGCAAGATAGTCAGGAACCATTCTTGGGAAGACTGCAAGAACTGAGCTCCTCCACCCAGATTTAGACCTGTGGATGCTGCTCCACGACCTCCACCAAAGCCTAAGTAAGGAGTTGAGTTCTTGAGAACTGAAGAATAACTATCCTTTGGGAAAAAAATAAAATAGAAATTATACTTAAAAAAAAAAAAAGAACCTTTACTGAGTTGCCTGTACAGTGCTGCCAATGTAAGTTCATGGTGACAAGTTTGCAAACCTAAGTGTCAGACCGCATAAATGCACACACATATCACAAACGTTTTTGTTTTGTTCCCTCTCTGATCCCCTTATCACCAAACATAAAATCTATTAATAATGGTTACCTTTGCGTCACAATACTTATTTAAGTTATAGGATGTCAAGGAGAAATGTGAACACTACCCAATGATTTTATATCCCCTTCTGAGGAAAGAACCTGTTTTTAGTTGTATGCATGATAACCATACCATGTTAGGCAGAATGATGATCTTGTTATTTTCATTATTTAGAGGTTAAGTATGATTTAAGAAGATGTGTATGGGTGCCAAGTTGATAAGGGGTGGACTGTAATGGTCAGTTTCATGTGTCAAGTGGGCTAGTTACAGTCCCCAGGTATTCAGTCAAACACTAATCTAGTTATTACTGGGAAGGTGTTCTGTAGATACACATCTAAAATAGTTGAATTTAGTAAAGCAATTTATCCTTGATAATATTGTTGCTGCCCAGCCAGGTTCATCTGCTCAAGAGGAAACCAGTATCCAGAGACACCAGGGTTTACAGCACAGAAAGAGTTTATTTTGCACTGTGCTAAATGGGGAAGCAGGAAGAATTTCTCAAATCTGCTTCCCCAAGAATTGGGGATACAGGGCTTTTAAAGACAGTTTGGTGTGCAGAGGGTTAGGCAATCAAGATTTGCTAATTGGCTGGTTTCAGGGTGAAACTATCAGTCCTTTGGTATGGGCCTCTCTGTCTTGGTGGGTCAGCCAATCCATGGGAATGCAGTTCCTTGGGTGAGGGGTGCAAGACCAGTTGAATCAGTTCCTTGGTCTGGGTGAATCAGTTAATCCACTGGAATACAGGACCTGGAAGTTATCTTAAATGCTACCCCTAGGCTCTGAACAAATGATTATATTATCTATGGAGAGGGTGGCGCCTGTGGCTCAGTGAGTAGGATGCCGGCCCCATATACCAAGGGTGGCGGGTTCAAACCTAGCCCCAGCCAAACTGCAACAAAAAATAGCCGGGCATTGTGGCTGGGCACCTGTGGTCCTAGCTACTCAGGAGGCTGAGGCAAGAGAATCGCCTAAGCCCAAGAACTGGAGGTTGCTGTGAGCTGTGATGACACAGCACTCTACCCAGGGCAACAAAGTAAGACTCCATCTCTAAAAACAAAATAATAATAATAATATCTATGGAGAAAAGTTAAGACTTTTTACATCTACCAGCTGTACCATCTAGAGTAGCCATTATAGAGAAGCAAACAGTGGGACAGTGACTGACTTTATCAAGCAAACAAGGGAACAGTGGCTGATTATTATTATTATTTTAGCTGAGCTTGTTCTTTCATAGAGTTTTGGGGCCCTTACTTCTCACCTAGAACCCCTTCTTGAATTTGTAAGGGCAGTTTCAATTCTCCCATGGTTTTTTACCCAACCTCAATCCTGAGGTGTGGGGAAATGAGAAGGGAAGGGGCCAACCACCACTCTGGCTTGTTCAGGCTGGCAAGGGGCATAGTTTGGGCCATGATAAAAGAGAATGAAACCATTTGGCAGTCTACTGCAAATATTCATGAGCACTGGGCTTCAGGTCTAAGGTTTGTATGATGAGAACATTAGTACCCTTATTTACAGCCTTAGCACAGTATTTAAGTGAACTTAAAATAGATACTACCTAGCTTTAAGAGCCCCTACAGAACAAATCTGAAGTTCTGGGCAATCCAAGTGAACAGTCCCCACTTTGAAATTAAAAGGTTTCAAGATATTATCTTAGGACTAAGAAATGGGAAGGAAAATCTAACTACTATATATCATTCTATATATTTTGATGACGCTCTTAGTCCTATGAACAGATCAGTTTAGTTCAGTGGTTCTCAACCTTCCTAATGCCATGACCCTTTAATACAGTTTCTATGGGTTAAGACCCACAGGTTGAGAACTGCTGGCTTAGTTAAACAGATGTGTCTCATTTCATGAGCCAGCATTGCAGACAAAGCTAGAATATAGAGTGAGTGGACCATAGTTTCATATTTTTGAATCATATTTTTCTCTCACTAGTTTCCCATTTTATTAAAGACAAATCAGAGTATGATTAATATACTTGCCAAAATAAACTTTACTCTCAGGTCAGGTGTACTTGGCCCAATTATTTGCATAAAGTGCAATAATAATAATTTTCAGACATCTAGGCTTTTTTTTTCCTTTTAAAATTGGCTTTGCCCGAATTTTCATAAGGAATCTCAGGTTAGATTTGAAAGCCTCTAGATCTAAGCCAACGATTCATCTGTTATTAGATACCTGTATGTATTGGGTAAATTGCTCTTTTCTCGAGGTCCCAAAGTGACTTGGAGGTTCCTGGACCTTTATTCATCACAGATCAGGAAATGTTATTGATGAGGCATCCGGCCAGTTTCTTCAATAGGCTTTTTACCGGCCTTGTAAAATCAACCTTAATTCCTCAATGCAGACTGGACACCTCTGAAACTATGTAATTCCAGTCAAAGCCTTGGTAAAATAACCAGTGTCTTTCATTGTGTCCTACAGAAGAAAATAGATTCTTATTGAACTTACGCAAATAACTATATTGATATAAATTAAGAATACTTACAAATGATTTTCAAATTCTGAAGAAATCAAGTAGAGAGAAAAATAAATGCTTCAAATTTTGCTTACAAATATATACTTTGCTGTAAGCTATAAATAGCTAAAAAAAAAAAAAGGGGTTTTCTTGACATCTGCAAAACAAAACACAGAAAGAATTAGCAATGTTTCAAACAAAAGTCATAAAAGTCACATGTAATTAGTTTCCATTCTGTTTTAGGTTGAGTTATCAATACTCATGGACATATCAGTTTCCTAAAGTCTGCTTTGTTTTAGTCTGATGGGATATAATCCCCAAAGCTATTAGAAATCTGTATTCAAGACAACATGACAGCCCTTTACATGATTTTCCTTGAAGGACAAACTTTGGACTTAGCCAGTTAAAAAGAAAACCGTTTCTGAGATGGGATGAATTAAAGTAAAATAATAATTGTCTATGGAAGACAAAACTCTTAGAATAGCATGTTTAAAGACACAATTTACAAACGAAGTCATTCTCGTGGCATACGACAATCTAACATAATTATTACTAATAACATACACTAAAACATAGCATTATTTTGCAATATTGCAACATTTATTAGTAACACATATATAGAAACATAATCCTAAGAAAATTGAGCACCATTTCATATGTGACAATGTCTCCTATACGTAAATGTAATACGTCTCTCTTATACTTTCAGTGGTCTTAATGTTTAGAAAAGCTGGCCAGGTGTGGTGGCTCACGCCTGTAATCCTAGCACTCTAGGAGGCTGAGGCAGGTTAATTTCTTGAACTCAGAAGTTCCAGATCAGCCTAAGCAAGAGCAAGACCCCGTCTCTACTAAAAATACAAAAAAATTAAGCAAGAGAATCTCTTGAGCCCAAGAGTTGGAGGTTGCTATGAGTAGCTTGAGACTCTGTCTCAAAAAAAAAAAAAAAAAAAAAGAAAAGAAAAAAGAAAAACAAGCCAGGAGTTGTGGCAGGCATCTGTACTCCCAGATACTATGAAGGCTGAGGCAAGAGGATCATTTGAGCCAAAAATGGTTGAGGTTTCTGTGAGCTGTGATGCCATGGCAGTCTACCCAGGGTCACAGAGTGAGACTCTGTCTCAAAAAAAAAAATTTGTATCTATATCTATAGATATAGATATAGATATAAAGATACACACACACAGAAGGTATATTGTCCAACCACAGTGGAACCAAACTAGAAATTAACAACAGGAAGATTAACAGGAAAATACCCAAACATGTGGAAATTAGCACATTTATACATAATCCATGATTCAAAGAGGGTCTCACGAGAAATTAAAAATACAACGAGCTAAATGAAAACATAAATACAACACATCACATATAGTACCAAATGCATATATTTGAAAGAGGAAGGTCTCAAATAAAAAATGTAATGCTCTACCTCAAAAACCTAGAAAAAGAACAAAATAAACCCAGAACAAGCAGAAAAAAAGGATATTATAAAGAGAATGGCAGAAAGTCATGATGTTGAAAACAGAAAAACAATAGATAAAATGTAGCAAATAGCTGCTTCTTTGAAAAGATCAATAAAATTGACAAAGTTGGCCAGGCTCAGTGGCTCACATCTGTAATCCTAGCGTTCGGGGAGGCAGAGGCAGGAGGATCCCTTGAGCTTAGGACAGGCGTCCTCAATCTTTTTAAACAGGGGACCAATTCACTGTCCCTCAGACCGTTGGAGGGCCGGACTATTGTTTAAAAAAAAAAACTATGAACAAATTCCTATGCACACTGCACATATCTTATTTTAAAGTAAACAAACAAAACAGGAACAAATACAATCACGCCGCTTCATGTGGCCCATGGGCCACAGTTTAAGGATACCTGGCTTAGGAGTTGGAGACCAGCCTGAGCAAGAGCAAGATGCCATCTCTACTAAATACAGAAAAACTAGCCAGGAGTTGTGGCGGACCACCTATAGTCCCAGCTACTCAGGAGGCTGAGGCATGAGGATTGCTTGAGACCAAAAGTTTGAGGTTTCTGTGAGCTATGATGCCAGGGTACTCTACCCTGGGTGACAGAGTGAGACTCTGTCTGAAATAAATAAATAAATCTAACAAACTTGCAGCAAGACTGGAAGGAAAAAAGAGAAGACACAAGTCGCCTCAGAAATGAAACAGGGAATATCCCTAGAGACCCTGCAGGCATCTAAAGGACAACAAAGAGAATATTACAAACAACTGTGTGTACATAAAAATTTGATAATTCTGATAAAATGAACTAACTTCTCAAAACCCCCACCAATTATAACAAATCACTCAATATGAAACAAATGATTTGAATAGTCCAAGGACTATTAAGGCAACTGGATCTATAATTTAAAACCCACACAAAAAGAAATCTCCTCAACCAGATGGTGTTCCTGGAGAATTTTACCAAACTTTTAAAGAAGAATTAACACCACGCAATCTCTCGTAGGACATTGAAGAGGAAGAAACTCTGTCTCATTCATTCTATGAGCTAGTATTCCCCAGAGTGATAGGATTACAGATGTGAGTCACTGCACCCAGTCTATTTGCTAATATTTTTAAAAGAATTTTAGGCTGGGCGTAGTGGCTCACATCTATAATCCTACCACTCTGGGAGGCTGAGGCAGGAGGATCGCTTAAGCTCAGGAGTTTGAGATCAGCCTGAGCAAGAGCAAGACCCCGTCTCTACTAAAAGCAGAAAAATTGCCCTGCATTGTGGTGGACACTATTGTAGTCCCAGATACTCAAAAGGGTAGGGTAGGAGGATCTCTTGAGCTGAGGAATTTGAGGTTGCTGCGAGCTAGGCTGATGCCACAGCACTTTAGCCTGGGCAACTAGATTAGAGTGAGACTGTGTATAAAAAGGATAAATAACTAAATAAAATAAGATCGGTGGCCCCCAAAGCTCAGTGGGTAGGGCGCTGGCCACATACATCAAGGCTGGTGGCTTCAAACCTGGCCCGGGGCCAGCTAAAACAACAATGACAACTGCAACAATAACAACAGAATACAGCTGGGCATTGTGGTGGGCACCTGTAGTCCCAGCTACTTGGGAGGCTGAGGGAAGAGAATCACTTAAGCCCAAGAGTTTGAAGTTGATGCCAAAGCACTCTACCTAGGGCGATAACTTGAGACTCTGTCTCAAAAAAATAAAATAAAATAAAAAGTAAATAAAATAAAATACAAAATATTAGTAAATAGAATTGAGCAATATATTAAAAGAATTATACAGTATATGGCTGGGTGTGGTGGGTCACACCTATAATCCTGGCATTCTGGGAGGCCCAGGTGGGTCAACGGCTTGAGCTCAGGAATCCAAGAGAACACACTGAGCAAGAGCAAGGACCACCCCACCCCCCAGTCTCTACTAAAAATAGAAAAACTGAAGCAAGAGGATCATTTGAGCCCAAGAGTTTGAGGTTGCTGTGAGCTATGATGCCATGGCACTCTACCCAGGATGACAGAGTGAGACTCTGTCTCGAAATTAAATAAATAAGTAAATAAGTAAATAAATAAATAAAATACATCAAATTTAAAAGAATTATACATCCTGACAAAGCTTTTTTTCCTCAGGGATGCAAGACCCATTATTCAAAAAGTAATGTATATAATCCACATTAATAGGATAAAGAAAAATTATATCATTATATGTCTTAGTCCATTTTGTGGTGTTAGAGTACACAAGACTGGGTAATGTATAAAAAAACAGAAAGTTATAGCTGGGCTTTGTGGTGGGAGCCTGTAGTCCCATCTACTTGGGAGGCTGAGGCAAGAGAATCACTTAAGCCCAAGAGTTTGAGGTTGCTGTGAGCTGTGACACCACAGCACCCTACTGAGGGTTAAAAAGTAAGAATTTGTTTAAAAAAAAAAAAAAAAAAAAAAAAAAAAAACCAAAAAACTGGCTCAGCACCCATAGCACAGTGGTTATAGCGCCAGGCACATACACCCAGGGTGGCGGGTTCAAATCTGGCCCTGACCAGCTAGACAACAATGACAACTGCAAGAAAAAATAGGCAGGCATTGTGGTGGGTGCCTGTGGTCCTAGCTGCTTGGGAGGCTAAAGCAGGAGAATCACCTGAGCCCAGGGGTTTGAGGTTGCTGTGAGCTGTGAATGCCACTGCACTCTACTGGGGGCAACATAGTGATACTCTGTTTTAGGAAGAAAAAAAAAAAATAACCCAGAAAGTTATTCTCTAACAATTCTCGAGACTGGTAAGTCCAAGATCAAGGCACCAGCAGGTTTAGTCTCTGGTTCCAAGTTGGTGATTCACTGCTGCATCTTCCAGAGAAGAACATTGTTTCCTCATATGGCAGAAGACAGGGTCACTCCCACAAGACCTTTTCATGACAGCATCAATACACACAGGAAGGTGGATCCCTTATGACTTGAACATCTCATATTAGGCCCCACCTACCAATAGTATTGCATTGGGGATTAAGTTTCCAACATATAGATTTTGGAGGACACACAGACCCATGGAATATGGTCAACTTGCCACTGTGTACTTATCTTGGCAGCTCTGTACAAACAACTCAATAAGGTTTCATAACCTTGGTATATCAATGTCTCACAGTTGTGTTTATTGATGTATGGCAGTGCATTCATTATTGTTGCTGTGTGTTTTTGTGTGCTATTGAGAGAATGTCAGAGCTTGAATTAGATTAACGGATAAACATTCATAAATTTTTTATTAAACTTGGTAAGAGTAGAAGTGAAATCAGAGACATGATAGCCCAAGTTTATGGGGATAAAGCCATGAAGAAAATAACAGTGTACAAATGGATTAAACATGTTTCTGAGGGGAGAGAAAGTGTCACTGATGAAGAGAGGTCAGGTGGTAAATAAGGAGCAGAACTGATGGAAACATTACAAAAACTCATTGAACTCTGTATCAAAAGCATCCATTGAGTGTGAGATGAAGAGAGGTGAGGGTGGTCAGTACCAAGTAGAACTGGTTTGGCGCCTGTTGCTCAAGCGGCTAAGGTGCCAGCCACATACACCAGAGTTGGCAGGTTCAAATCCAGCCCGGGCCTGCCAAACAACAATGACAACTACAACCAAAAAATAGCTGGCTATTGTGGCAGGTGCCTGTAGTCCCAGCTACTTGGAAGGCCGAGGCAAAGAATCACTGAAGCCCAGGAGTTAGAGGTTGCTGGAGCTGTAATGCCACGGCATTCTACCCAGAGCGACAGTTTGAGGCTCTGTCTCAAAAAAAAAAAACTAATGAAAACATTACAAAAGTTCATCGAATTGTGCATCAAAGTTGTCAGATGACTATAAGAAGCGTAGCAGACCAAGTAAACACTGATAGAGAAACAGGAAAATCTTAACCGAAAATCTTAGCATGAGAAAGGTGTGGCTCTTACATCATGACAATGCACCAGCTCATACAGCACTGTCTGTGAAGGAGTTTTTAGCCAGTAAACAAATAACTGTACAGGAACACCCTCCCTACTCACCTGCTCTGGCCCCCTAATGACTTTTTCCTTTACCCAAAGATAAAGGAAATACTGAAAAAAACATTTTGATGATATTCAGAACATCAAGGGTAATACAACAACAGCTCTGATGGCCATTCCAGAAAAAGAGTTCCAAATTGCTTTGAAGGATGGACTAAGAGCTGGAATCAGTGCATAGCTTTTCAAGGGGAGTACTTCAAAGGTAACCACAGTGATATTCAGCAATGAGGTATATAGCACTTTTTCTAGGATGAGATCTTGGACTTAATTTTCAGACCGTCATATATTAATCAACGTAGAAAAAGCATCTGACAAAATCCAACATGCATTTCTGCAAAATACTCAAAAGAAAAGGAATGGAGAGGAACTTCCTCAACTTGATAAAGAGCATCTAAAAACTATAGCTAATATTATATGGTGAATGGCTGAGATCAAAAGCAAGGCAAGGATGTCTATTCTCATAACTCTTATTCAACACAATGCTAGAACCAGAAGTTCTAGCCAGTGCAATAAGAAAAGAAATGGAAATAAATGGCACACAGAATAAAAAGCAAGAAATAAACTGTCCCCATTCACAAATGATATGATTGTCTATGTAGAAAATCCTAAGGAATCTACCAAATAAGCAAACAAAACAAACAAACAAAAAAACCCTGGAGTAATTGAGTTAGCAGAGAAAATAATATCAAAATAAGAAATATAAAATAAAAATGAAAAATACCAAAATAAGATTATAGGTGAGGCCAGGCATGGTGGCTCTCACCTATAATCCTGGCACTCTAGGAGGTCAAGGCAGGTGAATTTCTTGAGCTCATGAGTTCAAGACCTGCCTGAGCAAGCGCAAGACCCCGCTCTACTAAAAACAGAAAAAGTAGCTGGGCATGTGGGTTGGTGCCTGTAGTCCCAGCTACCATACAGGTTGAGGCAAGAGTATTGCCTGGGCTCAAAAAATTAAGGTTGCTGGGGCAACTGAGTGAGACTCTGTCTCACAAAAAAAGGAAAAAAAGAATTAGTGAAAAATTATAAACAACTCAGATATCCTTCCACAGGTAAATGGGTAAACAAACTATGGTACATCCATACCATAGAATATTACTTGGCAATAAAAAAAGGAACCAAAGTGTTTATATCTGTATGAATCTCTAAGGAATTGTGCTGAATGAAAAAAGTTAAACCCAAAGGGTCATATATATATGATTTGATTTATGTAACAGTTGTGGAATGACAAAATTCTATACCTAGAGGGCAGATTAGTGGTAGAGGTTAGGGACAAGAAAGGAGTGGGAGAGGGTAGCAGGTGTGGTTATGAAGTGGCAGGAGGAGGGACTGTGTCAATGGCAGCACCCTGGTTGTGATATTGTACTGCACTTCTAGAAGGTGTCACCATTAGGGGAAACGGGTGAGAGGTACATGGAATTTCTGTGTGTTATTTCTTACAATTGCATGAGTATCTACACTAATCTCAAAATCAAAAAGTTTCATTTTTTAAAACACACAGTTCACCCAGGATGATTGTGTATCTGGTTTAGATAGTGGCTGCGGTGTAGCAAGCAAAGAATAGTAGGGATAAGGTAGGGAGGGAGGAAAGTTTCTGAAGGCAGAAGAGAAGAACAAGTATGAACATGGTGGTGAGAGCCACACTGCCCGGGCTCAAATTTTGGCTCTGCCACATGCCTGCTCTACAGTCCTGGCTAAGTTACTTCCTTCCTCTCTGCCTCGGTCCCCTCATGTGTGAAATGTGGATGAGTTACTATGTGGAAATCAGAGCAGTACCTGAGACATAGTTAGCACTAAAGGGTTTGTTGTTATTTCTATTATTTCACCTAGGAAGGATGTGCTCAACTGGAAATGTCTGCTTGACTTCTTAAGGTAATACTGTAAAATCACAATCATATTAATATTTAACTCATGAGATTTACTATGAATGTTCTGGAGATAACTAACATATATTATATAAAATCATTTGTATGACTGTTCAGATTTGCTGTATTACTTCATTTTTGTCCATCTTTATTCCAATTTGGATAAGAAAAATAGTGTGCATTATTAAAAATAAAAAAGAACAATAATATAACCCATGGAATAAAATAGGGAACCTTCAGTACATACTGATATAAATCAACGAGTAAATTAAAAATTTGATGAGAAACAGGATATTTACATGATCTCAAAATGTCTCTTCACAAACTACTTATCAATTATAAAGGAGAAAATAGTAACTTTATAGTAGAGAAGCTTGGTAGACCCATTTTGATCAAGTAATCATGGAGATTGTCACTAGGAGTGGGCCAATCTGATATCATGGGCCACTCGAGTGGATGCACTCAGGACACAGTATCACTTCCGTGACAACTCTGACAAAGATGCATAATCTAAATCTAATCATGAGGAAGTAGAAGCCTATTGAAATTGAGAGATATTCTACAAAATACAACTGTATAATTTATGACAGGTTGTGAAAGACAAAGAAAAGACTAAAGAACTCTTCCCAGTTGAAGAACTAAAGTGATGACAAGTAAATGCTAAACAGTCCTAGACTGGATCCTTTTGCTATAATGTACCCTACTGGAACATCCAAACAGGATGCTGTCCATTTGCCTCAGAACTTCCATCCCCAAACCAAGTAGATCTTTGTTGGTTAGTTGAGAGCTGCCCAAGCAACAATACTGTCCAAGCAACAACAGAATCCACCAGGTCCTCAAGAGGAAAGGCTGCTGTGTCCACCTGCTTGTGAGCACACTAACTCTGCATTCCCCTGGTAGCATATTCCCATACAAACTATTTCCATTTTATTATGGAACTCGTATGGACACTGCTCTCCCTATTAGAGCATGACTCCATCGCCTAAGACATCATGGGTATTTTAGGTTTCAAAGTTATTTTATATCTTTCAATCGTAGAGGCATTTTCAATTAATGTCTAATAACAAGCTGGTAGTAATTACCACTCAAATGGGAATTCTCTAGTCCAAAGTCCCAGTAGTTACCACTGGGAGGCACTCATGGGCCTTTGCCATAAGACCCAGTCTATACCCCACTTTACGCTACCACATTGAGGATTTGTCTGTATCAGCGCTCCAGATTCTATTCTATACTGCATGAGCTGGGTTGACTTTACTGGTTCCCAGTTAGCATGTCCAAGTTATGTTGCTTGAAGGGTGGATTTACAATACTGGGGAAGGGAAACACTGATACAACGTCCATCTCTATAATATATTCTGTGCAACTACTTCACATAAAGTCTGTTCAAATGTACTAATTCTCCTACAAACTTTCACTTTAGCCCCATCAACCCTTACATACCTATGTATAGGCTCCATTAGGATTTCATCAACGGGTTTTGGTTTTAGAACACTAGTTAGGGAAGTGCTCCCCCATGAGAGAAAATATCCATTCTCATAAAACACTGAGGTAAAACCTGCTTAAACATTTCCATTTTCTTTTGTTATTTTTTTTAGACTGTTTCTCTCAGTGGCCCTGGGATTGAGTGCCTGGGTGCCATGACATCATAGCTCACAGCAACCTCAAACTCTTGGGCTTAAGCATCCTCCTGCCTCAGCCTCCTGAGTAGTTGGGGCTATGAGTGCCTGCCACTAGGCTGGGATAGGTTATCTATTTTTAGTAGAAATGGGATCTCACTTTGCTCATGCTGGTCTTGAACTCATGAATTCAGGCAATCCTCCGGCCTTGACCTCCCAGAATGCTAGGATTACAGGCATGAGCCACTGTGCCTGGCCTTAGAGACCAGGTTTTTAGTCTTGTATCCTGCAGACTTGTATTTAGTCTTGTATCCTGCAGGTGGACACAGCAGCCTTTCCTCTTGAGGAGCTGGTGGATTCTGTTGTTGCTTGGACAGTATTGTTGCTTGGGCAGCTCTCAACTAACCAACAAAGAGTTTTTAAGGAGAGTTTGATAGGCAGGTTATTAAGTAATTAGGTTAGCTAATTGGCTAAGTTTGGTTCAAAATTACAGAGGTCTGGAAATCATCCTCTTGTTTTTTTTTAGCTCCTGTGGTTATAATTCCAGTTGAGTTGGTTTCTTGGTTTGGCCACTGGTCTAGGTGGTTTAGCTAATCCAGTGGAATGAGGAGCCTGGAAGATGTCTTAGAAACTATTATACCTTTGAAGTTTCAAAAGGTGATGTATCTACAGAGAAAAGTTAAGGATCTTTACAACTGTCAGCTATGTGGAAAAAGTTAAGAATCTTTATAACCACCAGCAGGAAGCAAACAAGGAACAGTGACTAACAGTAAGCAAAGGAGGGAACAGTGACTGATATTATCATTATTTTAGCTAAGTCTGTTCCTTCACAGAGTTTAGGGGCCCTTACTCTAGTTCTTTTTTTTTTGTTTGTTTGTTTGTTTTTTTGAGACAGAGTCTCACTTTGTCATTCTCAGTAGAGTGCCATAGCGTTACAGCTCACAGCAACCTCAAACTCTTGGGCTCAAGTGATCCTCTTGCCTCAGCCTCCAGAGCAGCTGGGACTACAGGTGCCTGCCACAATGCCTGGCTAGTTTTCCTATTTTTAGTAGAGACCTGGTCTCACTCTTGCTCAGGTTGGTCTTGAACTCCTGAACTCAGGAAATCCACTTGCCTTGGCATCCCAGAGTGCTAGGATTATAGGCATGAGCCACCGTGCCCAGCCCTTACTCTAGTCCTTGCCTTGTGTCCCTTCATCAATATGTAATGGTAGTTTCAATTAAGTATGAGTTGCTTCATCTGGAGTGCTCCACTTGGCATTTATAGGGGGAGTCAGACAATAACATACTCAAGGTAAACATACTTTACAGTGGTTTTACCCTCACGAATAACTTCTTGTGTTTCTGGATCAGTTATGGCCAGCTGTGATTTTTTTATGGTGAGCTGTGGGTCCTGCATCAACCCAAGCATGCTCTTCCAGTCTGTAGAATTCAAAACCAAAAATACTGTCCCTAAATTAGTTACTCTCATAATCCATTAAAGTGGAAAGGTCTTGACACTATTAAGTGATTATAGTAAGACTGCAGGATACAAGACTAATAAATAAAAGTCAATTGCTTTCCTATATACCAGCAATGAATAACTGGTATTTAACTCAATACCATTAACTTTGGCATCAGCAGAACAAAATATTTATACATAAATCTAACAAAAAGCATGTAAGATGTACATGAGGAAATTCAGGCCAGGCAGGGTGGCTCACCCCTGTACTCTTAGAGCTCTGGGAGACTGAAGTGGGTGGATTACTTGAGCTCAGGAGTTTGAGACCAGTCTGAGCAAGAGTGAGACCATAGCTCTACTAAAATTAAAAAAAGTAGGTGGGCATATTGGAAGGTGCCTGTAATCCCAGCTACTTGGGAGGCTGAGGCAAGAGGATCTCATGAGCCCAAAAGTTTGAGGTTGCTGTGAGCTATGATGACGCCATGGCACACTACTGAGGGTGACAGAGTGAGACTATGTCTCAGGAAAAAAAAAAAAATTAGGTCTATTAATTCTGTTCTAATGCATTTAGCATACAATCCAGCAACTGTACTCACATGCATTATCCCATTGTGTAGAGTAGAAAAGCAGTCTCAGTTTTTCCTACTATGCTCTCACAATACATGTAGGACAATAGATGTATGAGGGATTTTCCCCACACATCCAGCAAGCAATCACTTCCACAGCAGACAACAGTGGGGTGTCCTCTAATTCCATTCCATTCTGGCACATCTGCCTGGAGATAGCATTGGGTCCCACAGGATGAGGTCTCAGTGTCCAAGACTGTCCCCACTTCAGACGCAAGTTCCAGGCCTCTGGAACTTCTGATGGACCAGTTATAAACCAAAGTTCCCACAAACCCCTCCTCAAGTTTGATTAATTTGCTAATGTGGCTCACAGAACTCAAGAAAACAAACACTGGAGGGAGGAGAGCAAGATGGGAGCCGAGTAACAGCTTCCTTGCATCTGGGCATCGTGAATATGGGGAGATAAGACTCCAGGCATCTCTGGCTGGTGGGATCTGCCTATAATCATCCCTGTGAGGATACAGGGAGTCAGCAAGAGACTGCTGGACCCCAAGAGGAGGACAAAAACAGTGAAAACTGGCAAGTGGTTGCGTGTGTTCGATTGACCTAATCACGCTGGCAACCGTAAGTACAAGCAGCAGTGAGACTGAAAACCAGAAAGGCCTTACCTGTGAACTGTTTTCGTGTTCTTGGACTTGGCGCTCAGTTGAACTGCCTTCGGGAGAGCTTGATCAGAAGTGTGGAGAACTTTGGGCATTGTCTGGGGCCCCAGACTGAGCCACTGAGCTGGGCACAGGAAGCCATTGTGAAAGAACTGCCCTGGCAAGCTCCGCCCTCAAGGTCCCAGACCAAGAATCGGGCAGGACAAAGTAACCTAGTGACTGAGCAGCCTAAAGGCAGGGACTGACCTGTCTTACAGCCTTAATCCTTAAAGGCAGAGTGAGATGGTTTAACACACTGGAGCCTTGGGCTGTTGCCCTAGGTAAAGTGCCATGACATCACACCTCATAGCAACCTCAAACTCCTGGGCTTGGTGCCGCCCAGACCTTCATAAGAGCTGTGCAGCTACCCCGGACCAGTGAACCACACCTACCAGGACTCTGCATTCCCTGACTAGGAACTGTGGGAGCCACGCAACCCTGCACCCCCCCTCCTGTATCCTCCCAGCCTCCACACTAGCTCGTTCATCTGGCCAGGGATGCTGGCAGCTGTGTGCCCTCTGGAGCTCTCCCTGCCTCTGCGCAGAGCCCTTCTCCTGGCCAGAGATTTCTGAGACTTGGGCTTTCTGTGCCAAAGTCACTGGGTGCCAGGCACTCCCAGAAACGTGCACACCACCTCCAGCCCTGATGCTGGATACGGGTGTGTCACACATCGGAGCTGCTTCCACAACCAAAACTCCCTAGCTAGAGCAGCCCCAGAAGAATTACACAGGGTCACTCCCTACAAAAATCCAACAACAATGGAGTGATCCCGCTAGGGTCTAATCTTGGAGCGACACCTCCCCAACTCTGAGGACGGCCAGAGGCAACGATGAAAAACAATCATGAGGTGAAATCAACAGAAAAACTCTGGCGATATGAATAATCAGAGTAGATCAACTCCCCCAAGGATCAATGGGGCAGAAACAGCACAACCCCATGCACAAACAAATAGCTGAGATGTCAGAAATTGAATTCAGGATCTAGATAGCAAATAAGATCGAATTAGAATTCCAAAAGTTATCTCAAGAATTCAAAAATTCAAAGACCAAATGACCAAAGATTTTGACACATTGAGACAAGAAGTTGCATCCCTCAAATATTTGAGAAACACAGTAGAATCCCTCAGTTACAGAATGGACCAAGCAGAAGAAAGGATTTCTGACATTGAAGAAAAAGCTTTTGAATGCTCCCAAACCCTCAAAGAAGAAGAGAAATGGAGAGCAAAAACAGACCACTCTC
>CAUYPK010132819.1:0-17309 GCA_963574355.1 Loris lydekkerianus
AACCAACAAAGAACCACCCCAAAAAAAAAAAAAAAAACAAACATCAATCCTATTCTATACCCCAAAAAAAACAACAAAAAAAAAAAAAAAAAAAAAAAAAAAAAAAAAAAAAAAAAAAAAAACCACAATAAAATAAAATAAAAGTTTAATTGTGGGGGTCTATTTCTGCTTCCCTGGTACACATGTATGCCATTAATCTGTGTGACTATACCTTCACCAATACCACACATTCTAGATTAGGACAGCAGAAGTCTTGACTTTGGGTAGACAAATTCCTTTCATTTTATTTTTTTCAAAATTGTTTAACTATTCTAGCTTTTTTGTGTATCTGTATAATTTTTAAGTTAATATTTTCTACATCTACAAAATAATTGATGGAATTTTGATAGGAAATGTGTTGAACTTGTATATTAGTTTGAGGAGAATTAATTTCTTTACGGCTAAATCTTACAATTCATAAATGTAGTATGGCTCTCCATTTATTCAGAACTTCCTTTATTTTTTTCCATCATCATTTTGCTCTTTTAATCATGCAAGTTCTCCATGTTCTTTTGTATTTACACTTAGTAATTCCTTTTCAGTAATTGTAGTAATTGTAAATTATTTTAGGTTTTTAATTTGGGTATTCTTATATTCATTGCTGACATAATGAGATACAGTTAAGTTTGTAGGTTGTATTTTGTAATCTTCCTGAACCAACTTAATACTGTAAGGAAAAAAATGGTAGATTCCTTGGAATTTTCTACACTCACAGTCACATATAGTTTGTTTTTTCTTTTTGAACCAGTATGTCTTTAAAGCATGCAAGTTAGAAATTTCTAGCACTAAGTTAAATGAGAATGCAAGACTAAAGACACCTTTGCAGTGTTTCTTGTAGTAGGAAGAAACCATTTAGGCACCCAGCGTCAAGTATAATGTTAGCTATCAAATTTTTGTTTATTTATAGATTCACTTTATCAATTCGAAGAAGTTTTAATTTATTTCTATTTTATGAGAGTTTTTTAAAATTACAATTGAGTGTGAAATTGCATCAAAATATTTTCATGTATAAATTGATATGATGGTGTGATTTGTCTTCTTAAGCCTGATAATATGGTGAAATAGGTTGATTGATTTTCAAACATCGAATGAACCTTGCCTCACTGGAATACAACTCACAAGGTCATGTAGGAACTCATCTTATATTGTGGCATTCTATTTGCTATAATTATCTGCTGAGAATTTTTGTGTCTGTATTCATGAGGGGTATTGGTGGGTAGGCTAATGAGAATATATTTACATCAAGATGATTATTTGTTACTTGAATCGGAGTACTAGCTGTGACTATGGTCAAAGTGTGAATGTCTTTGGAAATGTTTAAAATTTGGATATATATTCAGGCAGAGTAAGCACAATCTTTTAATATTTTGGATATGGAGTGTGAGAAGAAGAAATACCATATATACTCGATTATATATGGTAACTCAAAGATGTTTCCACGTATTTGGGCTTGAGATCTTAAAAGAATATAGTTCATGTCATAAGCAAGATGGCTCAAGATTTGGGGTAGAAATGATTACTGTATTCATTTTTGGACACGTGAACTTCTGTGTGCTAGATGTTCAAGTTAGTTAGATATCTAAGAGTGGCATAGTAATTTGTATTAAAAAATATGGACCATAGGAGAAGATTAGGTTAGAAACATAAGTTCATATGTTTTATCATATTTATGACCTTAAGACTGGATGAGTCCACCAAGAAAGTCGGTAAAGACTGAGAAGTAAACAAGTTTAAGGGTTAAACCTTAGATATTCCAAAGTAGTGAGATTAGAGAGAATTAACAGAAAACGCTAAGAGACATTAGTTAATGAGTATGTGAAAAACTAGAAAACTGTGAGTCATAGACACACATATGTGTGATAGAAGAATATGATTCAAATGGGAAGATTGACCGATTGTGAGAACCGTAAACTTCATGGTGCAGAAGCAGCAAGAAAGAAATACTGGAGCCAATCTAACAGGCAGGCAGGCCCTCTGCAATACACGGAGAAGGTCAGTGCATGTTAATGTTTATGAATTACAACAGGGGGAAGGCAGGGACGCTGAGATGAATTCCTGGGTATTTGTACCAGGTCTTCTCAGATTTGATTTTATTCTTAATTCTCATTGGAATAGAAAGTAATAAAATTCCTGAGTCAGGGTGCAGGTAAAATGATTTAAAGTTCTAAAAAAAAAGAAAATGAAGTTAGTAAAGCCCCAGTGAGACAGGAACAAGAAATGCTTAAAATAGCACTTGGATATTACATGAAATTACCAATGACTTTCAAAATCGTTTGACGACACCCTCAAAAAATCACTATTAAACTCATGTAATTTTTTATATTTTAAAATTAACATTTAAAATTTCTCTTCATTATATTAAATGTTATAGATTTTGTGATCTATAAAGTATTAGAGGTAGAAAATAAAACTATTATATTTTCCCTTTATAAGGAACCAGTAAATCAAATCATTTCTTAGCCACAATAATCCATTTCAAAAATGTGTGAAAAGTATTTTCTTAAATAATTAGAGATGTCACATTTTTATTTTTAAGCCTTGAACTTCATTGCCTTTTCATGTTTATCACCATATATTTCTCTATAAAACTAAATTATTCAAATTGCATTTCCTTCACCTTCCTTAACCATAAAGTTCTAAACGTTAACATTTTCTGAATTTATTATTATAGAATTGAATAAAAAGTAAAAATGTATTTTTGCTAAATAATAATTAAGCAAAAGCACATTTTAACTGAAACTGCAGCTCTTAATTAGGTATATGTTTTCTTTCCAATTTGTTCATTTACATTGTCAATAAATATTACTATTAGAATTAGAAGGCTTCATTGAAAATTTGAAGTGTAAAGAGAAAAATATATGAAACTTCTTATAACTGAGGCTTATAAAAGATAACTATGCCCTTAACTTTTAGAATACAGGCATAACATTGTACTTATTAGGAGAATGATGTAACTAGAAGTAGCTGAAAAGAGAGGGAGCAAAAATCCTACAACCAAGTCAAAGAATTAGTGGGATTTTTTCTACGATATATTACTTTTTACAAATGCCAATGGAAATGTTCTTTCCTCACCATTTGAATCAATGTTCTACAAGCTATGGAGCATTTAGTTATGACTGGCACATATTCAATTTTTTTCAATTTTGCATCTGATGGAAGTTTCACTACTTCTAAGGCATGAAAAATATGAAGTTGCAACAGACTGAATCATGGGTTCTCCTCCAAACTCTTTCTCATTACTGAGTTGCAAAGAAGGAAACTTATGGCTGATTTAAATTTATCAGCATCACTTTTACAATTCTTAGATGTCCCAATTCTGAGGCAGAAAGTGGAGCCTGCTGGCTGTCTGTGAGTCTGTGTGACTCTAGCACCCCTGTTTCTCCGGTACCCCTAATCCTTGCTTGCCTAGGAATTGTCTTCCGGTAACCATGCCAATATCTGGGAATGGAAGAAGCAAGATCACTAAATAAAATATCATTCACAGCACTCTGTTCTGTAATGAATCTAAACTCAGAACTTAATTCAAATAGGGTTAAAATGCTCAATTTTTAAAACTATGAGTTACCATTGACAAGAATATTTGTAAGACAGTTTTTTATTAAATGAAGCTCCTTTATTATGTAAACCTCTCCTCAAAACAATTGACTCTAGTAAGGGGAACCTCCCCAGGTGTATGTAAGTCCCTTCTCCTGTTTTCCTGACTATCTCCTCTAAAGGAGAACCTTCCCAGGGGCCTTCCCCAATTGCTTCCGTCCTGCACAACTGTTCTATCCTGACATCTATCACCCTCCCCCCCTTCTTTAGTGATGGCCCAACCAAAATCAGTTTTTACTTCTTTGGTTACTGTTGTTCCACCAGCTTCCCTATGCGGGGCCACCTGTCAGGCTTAACACATCATCATGTTCTCTTGCCCTTCACTAATTCTGTGTTTCTATAATTGCAATGTTTTGCCTAATTGAGGAGTTCAGCCAGGTGCTTACACTTCTCGTTTTTTTTATTTTATTTTATTTTTTTTATTTTTCCCTTTTTTCTTTTTTTTTTTTTTTTCTGTTTACACTGGACAGACAGCACCTTTTGAAGTCTTTTATCTCCATTTCATTTCTTGAGATGACTCATTGCAGAAAGATAGTCTCATCCCTGTAGCTCTGGGGGTGCTAATCAGCTGCTTCCAGAGTGGATAATTAAGTCACGTGACCATGTATTTTTTTTCTTTCTTCCTTTCTTTTTTTAATTTTTTTATTTTTTTGACAGCATTCCCACTGTTCCAGTTCTTCGGTTTCCAGCAGACATCAGTGCTGAGACCACAGCACTACAGCCCACCTAGCCAGGCCAGCTGACCCGCCTTTAATCCTGAAGTCTTTAGAAACAAGCAAAGCCCAAGAGAACCCTCATGACTCTTCCTCAAAACAAAACATCCAGAATAAATGATGCTCATCCGACTTTGCATGCCAACTTTTGAGAAAAAGGTGAGGCTAAATAAACACACACAAAATAAGGTACAGGCCCAAAGCAAAACTATGCACACAGTGATCAGGACACACACAGCTCCTCAGACTTCCATAATCCCACGGACAAGTGTCTTTGGGTTGAGAACAGCTGGACCCACGGAGGACTGCACTCCAGGAGAGAATCCTTCATCCCCTGCCAGCTCTTACTTTATAACTGGACAGGCAACAGGATCCTATGACCACTCTTGGGAAGTTTGGGACATTGATGAGAGATTTATGTTCACTGGGGTGAGAAATATCCTGTTTCCAGGCTACACTCACTGGGAAACTGCATACTGGGGGCCCTGACCATCCTGTGCCCAGGTCACGCTCACTGGGCAGCTGCACATCTGACGCCCTGACCATCTTGTGCAAAGGCCATGCTCACTGTGCAGCTGCACACCGGAGGGCCTGCAGTCTCCCATGCTGGTCCAGTCCATGGCGGTCTCCCTGAGGGAGGCCACTGGAATCATTTTGTTTCTGCATGACACCTTAGAATTCAGAGTGTTCACACATTCTAGAATACACTAGACCCATGCTTTCCCCAGTCCCTGGTGGGAAGTGTGCTACACATTTCAAATACTTCTTCAAAACACATAACAAATACATGTCGTCCGAGCCCATTTGGCGTCTTGGCTGTACGTCTTCACATCACATGTGTCAAGCTTCTTTAGCAGCAATCCATCCCTGGCTCTCTCTGGGACCTATGTAAGCATTAACTTACACTGGATGATGAGTCTACTGAGGACCAAGAACTTGTCTTTCTCCTATGTATGTGCCCTCAACAAAGTCGCTGACACAGAGAGGTGGTGCTCACAAAATTTCTGTGTGATGAGATATGAGCTGATTATGAAAGAAAGGATTTTTAAATCTACCACTACACCATTGTCCTCTCCTTTGTCCTCTGATATAGAGGGAATGTTTTCTGTTCTCCCAAAATCCAAATGTTGAAATCCTAAGTCCCAATGAAATTGTATCAAGAGGTGGAAGGTTATAGAGGCTATTAGGTTATGAGGATAGAGTCCTTATGCCTGGAGTATCCTACAGAGAGAACCTGGAGAGGCCCCTCAGTCCTTCTGCCACTTGAGGACATACTGAGAAGACAGCCATCATCACCCAGGAAGCAGCCTCTCCCCAGATGCCTCCATCACAGACTTCCCAGCCTCACGAACTATGAGAAATACTTGTTGTTTAAGCCATCCAGTGTCTGGCATCTTGCTACAAGCTGCCCAAACAGATGAAGACAAACTCCCTCTCCAGCAGCTTTGCTCACTTATAGAAGGAAAAGAACAATCTAAAGCTTACTATATTTAATTTTGGTCCATAATCATTTTAAAATATTTCGTGATAACCTGTAAAGATGCCAGAGATCCCAGGTCCATTAGAGGCTTACGATTACTACTGTGGACGTCAGAGTTGTGTGTGTTGTTTCTTCCATTTTCTTCTGAGGAGTTAAACACACACACACAAATATAGCACATATTTACATTTGGAGGTAATTGTAGATTCATATGCCATAGTATGAAATAAAAGAGGAGAGAGAGGGTGTATCCATTACCCACTTTCCCTAATGGTAATATAAAACTATAGTACATCATAAACAGAATATTAACATTGATACAATGGACACACTTTTCCCAGTTATGGACACCAGCAGAGACTCATTTTTCCTCTGCACTCCTGTTCCCAGTTTTCCCTCTTTATTCAACTATATTTTGACCAATACACAAGTGTGCATAGTACATCTTGAATTATATCACATAAACCTCTCTGAGCCTCCAACAATATTTATTTTCAGCAGAGTTAAGCACCAGTCTTTTCCATTTAGAATCTTCTTCAATATGTCGTGACTTGAAAATCCTCATACTGACATTTCTCTCTATGCTGTGCTCTCAAATTGGATTACTCACTTTTACTAGAGCAATCCATTAACTTTCCTATTTTGATAGGAAACTCATCTGTTCCTCTCTAAATGATTTCACTACATGACTTTCCATGAAATTCTACCAATTCCTGAAGTCCTTTGCTAATCCTGAATTTATTTATAGATTCCAGTGACATTTCATCTGTATTTTTTATAAAATCCTATCCTATTATGTGCTTCATGGACAGTCTCGAAAAGCTTTTTGAGAACAGAGGTAAATTATACCCATCTTGTGACCCAGGTGTCTTAGTCCTCCCAGGGTACCATCACAAAATAGACTCGGGGGCTTCTATGATGGAAATGAGTTCATCACAGTTCTGGGAGCTGAGAAGTTCAAGATCAAGATGCTAGTTTATTTGGTTCCTAGTGAAGGCTCTATTCTTGGCTTGTAGACAACTGTCCCCTCCATGTGACCTCTCATAGTGGGGTAAAGGGGGGGGGGGCGAGAGAGAGAATGCTAAATCTAGTTATCTCCCAAAGTTCCCTTTCCAAACACCACCACTGGAGGTTAGGCGTACACCTATGGATTTGAAAATGGGGCATAATTAAGTTCATATACTAATGAACACAGTTAAGTAACCATATGTTAATTAACACTGTGCTTTATATATAAACCACTCAAAAAATACTTGTTGAACTAAAGTATGAAACCTTTCAAAAAAACAAATTGTAAGCCATGGTGATAATGCAAATTATCCCAATATCTGGGTCCCTTCTGTAGCAACTCCACACACAGTCTCTCTTCTTTCTCTCTTGTTCTTTCCCATACACACGAAGATCAAAAAGAAAATGAGGAAAGAACTCTTACTACAAGGATTCTGTAGCAGAAGCCACCTTAGCATGACACTAAATGGGTAAAGAAAGGACGGTGGCATAACGATTTATAAGTCACATCTAAGTTATCAATATTGTGTGTATTCACACAATTCAATAGATATTGTGAATACTCAATTAATGATTTCCTTAGAAATATTATCTTACAGTTGGAAAAATGGTTACAATAAAAACATCTTTGTAAGTAAAAAGTAGGAAAAGTTAAAAAAAAATTTTTTGAAAAACAATTGATACTACATCTATGTAGGTAAGTTTAGATGTATCTACTCTGGCAAAATTCATTGTATATTTAAGTGACTGTAAGTGTAAATCAGATGAATGCTTATACTGTTCAAAATTCAAAAGCTCTTTTTTTCAGCTAAATTTTATTGATGATTACTCAATCTTACTCATCATTGTACATTTGACAGAAATGTGTTCATCACAGTTCATCATTTTTTTTTTTTTTTGTGGCACACAGAATATGTGGAATTCTTTCTCTTTTCTTTCTTTTTTTTTTTTTTTGAGATAGAGTCTCAAACTGTCACTCTGGGTAGAGTGCTGTAACATCACAGCTCACAGCAACCTCCAACTCCTGGGCTCAAGCAATTCTCTTGCCTCCGCCTCCCAAGTAGCTGGGACTACAGGTGCTCGCCACAACGCCCGGCTATTTTTTGATTTCAGCTGTCATTGTTGTTTGGCAGGCCCGGGCTGCATTTGAACCCACCATCTCAGGTGTGTGTTGCTGGGACCTTAGCTGCTAGAGCCACAGTTCATCATTTTCAAACCAATCCATATAATAAGTTCATAATTGTGCTGGAAAAGTTTAAATACAGTATAACGTCTATAAGTTTATCACCTAAGGGACTGTAACAACCTGGTCAACATACAGAGGTGGTCAACATAAGAAACTAGCCCTAAACTGTCCTTATCCAGTCTATGAATGAAAGCTCGGTTAACTTGAGGTAGTCAATGTGGGGAGCTGGTCAACTATTGAGGTTCTACTATATATAAAATTGTAATATTGTATGATAGTATTTACAGAAGGAAAGGAAAGCATAACTTTCCCTGGAAAATCAAGGAAGTGACTATATAAAAATATCCTTACGATAGACAGAGAACTTTGGGTTTTCCTTAATGTAGAGCTAGAGTCTAGCAGTGAAACACTGAGAAGCTTTAATAGTCCAAGCAGCTTACTGCTTACATCTCGAAGGAGCCCTTACTATCCATAGTTATAAGAGGCATCACTACCTAGAGACTAACTATATTCAAAGGGTAAGACAAGATGAAACCAGGGCACAGGCTCAGACTGAATGAGACTGCGTAACTTTGAGAGGAACTGTTTAAACTGTACACGATCCTGAAATGTTCTTTAGTGAATCCTCTACCCAAAAGATAAAAACAAATGTAGGGCTTCTGCATCTGAGCGTAGCACAAGAAAACGATTACACTTAAGAAGATAGGGCTGTTTGAATGAAAAACATCTGATTGTGCTTCCGGCCACGTTCTGGCCCTGAGGGGTGGCTCACATTGTCAAATCAGGGTTGAATAGCTGGAAGCCAAAAGGAGTAATTTAGTGTTGAAATTATTCTACAAATTTAGCTTTTCTTGCTGCCTCTCAGTGAATTCTTTTGATTCCCAGTACAGGGTAAATTACTACAATGTCTTGAAAACTCCCTGGTTATTTCATATTGATGTATTCTGACTGAGATGGATGACACATTCCCAATTTATAAAGCACTGATATCTAAGGCCATGTGGCACATCCTTTGTTATCTTGCAGAATAAACTGAGCTGTACGGTACGACAACGAGAGGCATGAGCTCCAGAGACAGATGGCGTGAATGCAAACTGCAGCTCCACAACGTACTGGCAAGCGGACCCCTTGCCCCAAGTTTCACATTTGCAAAAAGTGAAAATGATAGCACCTTGCTGATCATGTATGGTGGTAGCAATGAGCCAATATTTACAAAGCTCTCAGAACAATGTTTGGCACTTGCTCAGCACATGGTGGGACATAGCAATGATTGAGGGTTGCAAAAAATACCTGACAATGGCTGGACAACTGAAATTATAATGGGCAATCTTTTTTCTATAGTCAATTTTATTGGAGTGTTTTCTTATGACTATCATGTATTTTTGGTGAGTAATAGCTTATAAAATAATTTTATGTCTTTCATATTTTTTGCTAAAATTATGTAAACCATTTGAGTTAATTTCTGATATGAAGAGACTGTTATTACATAAACTGTTTTGTCTCTAATTTTTGGAACAGGTAACACAGAAATCAATTTAATATTATTTTTTCCCAATTTTAAAGTATTTTCTAATTAACCCTATTCTTCTACTTACTTGTTGCTGCATGTCTAAAATTGCTTAGCTTGGCATTTCTATAACCAGGCAGGCCTGGCTAAGGATTGGGCCATGTCACAGAATGACTTCTGTGAAAATAAATTGGACATAACTGTTAAAATCACTTACTATGTTGCATACTAGTTGCTGTTTATAATTATATTTAAGTTACCTGTTAAATAAAGGTAAGTTTATTTCACTGTGAGGATTTAGTCATTTTTACAAAATTCTTTGTCTTACAGATTCCTTAGTTATTGAACCCTTCATATATAGTTAAATATAGCTATTTTCCTGATCACACTTAAGATTCTTGCTCCCTAGGTAATCAAAGGACATGGAATGAACATTGGCTCTTCATTTTGGAAGCTGAGCTTCTGATTTCTATGGTGGAGAAATCTTCAGGAAAGCTCTTGCCTTGTAGATTATAAAGAGCATTTGAACATGCGGAAGTCTTATCCCTCAAACATCCTTACCACTACAGTGCCACACTGCATGTGACGCAGATTTCACACCCCAGAAACCATTGCCTGACCCTTTAAAAGGAGGCTGGGAGATGCAGTGATGGGGCTGTGCCCACTCCGGCTGGTCATCTCCCAACAGCAGTGGTGGCTTTTCCTCCATGCAGTGGGCAGAGCGATTTTCACCGGGGCACTCAGCTTCCCGAGTTGTCAGAGTGCACAGGAGAGGCCCTGGCCTTTTCATTACAGCAGCATCAAGAGACATAGACCTCCTACCTTTCCAGGTTCTGCAATTATGCCAGATCCAGATGACAAATCCATTCCTTCCCTAGTTAGTGAGACTCACTTTCATTGCTGGTTTTCAGGAACCTTCACTTATATACAAGTTGCAGGTTGCACATTCCACAAAGCCTCCTGCATACAATGTTCTCATGTAAGCCGATTAAATGTCCATCTTTATTCTTTTCAACAGTACCAAACATGTATATGTTTCTATATTTTAGTATCTATCAAAATTACCCATCTAGAAACTATATTGCTATTAATTAATCTTCCTGGTTATTTTTATACAAGCAAGAAATACTCTGGATATACACACTTAGGTATTTCTCTTTCTTTCTTTCTGTTTTTTTTTTTTTTTTTTTTTAATGGCCGGGGCTGGGTTTGAACCTGCCACCTAGGGCATATGGGGCCCGTGCCTTACTCCTTTGAGCCACAGACGCCATCCCAGGTCTTTCTCTTTCATACTGTCCAACCTTACAAGACTGAGAAGTGTTCCATGCAGGACTCAGGACATCTCTTCTTGCCCAGGAAGCACCTTTCCGGGTCAGCATGTATGTTGATAGCTCCTTTCCAAACATTCACAGTGTTGTGCCCGAGTTGTGGGATCCCCCACATAAGTCACCTGAAGACCAAGTCCGATGCAAAAGCAAGAGGTTGTTTATTTACAAACTCGAGCCTGGGCTTCCTGCTCCTGATGCAGCAGGAGAGCAGAGAAGTCCTGATCTTGAAAAGGAGGAAGGTTTTAAGGGTACAGAAAGGAAAAAAAGGGAGGGAGGTGTGAGGTGAGCCACTGAGGCGAGCTGATGGGGGGTAGCTAGGGGACCAAGCAGTTGTCCTTGGCCATCTGGAAAGTGCTGTTATTGCGCTCGGAGCAGATGTTGCATAAGAGCACAGATCATGGGGCAAGGACTAGGATTGGGGGAGGGAGCAGGTTGCCTAATGCCTTTGGTATGCAGCTGCAAAGGGAAGACTGAGGGACAAGATGAAGTTAGTTTTAACAAAATGGAGTTAACTTGGTCTTTACAACCGCATTGTTTCCTGTCTGTCATCTGATGCACCATTCCTGCTTTTTCTACACAAATATCGAGATTTTTTTTTGACTGTTTTGTTTGCATCTGCTAATTATTGTTATGTTATGACATACTATTTATCAGACTGGTGTTTTGATGGCTATAAGTCGTGATAAAAAGTGGTGAAATGTTACATCTCCCTTTCGACTACACCAAGCCGATAGCTGCCATTGTACCTGCTGGGGCCAGGGCCTGCTCTCTGTGGGCCTTCTAACCACTCACCACAACAGTTGGAAAGGGAACCTTATGTTGTCATTATGCATGTTCAGAATACTATGAGCAACGGTAGGGATTTATCATCTTCCTCAGAGAAGATGAATCAAGGGATTAGTGAAAAGTCAAAAGAATCTTTGTGGAGGTGATCTTCCCAATATCAACACTGGAAGACAGAAATCCAAGGGCAAGTTATGTTCTGCCAGTTCTGCGCAGCAAGTCTAGAGGGGAAATGGCAAAGTGTGAAGGAGATGTGAAGATCTAGGAGAGAGTCCTCAGAAAAGAGAAAATAGAGTACTCAATTCTTGTGAATAAATTAGGAAGATATTTTTACAAAAGAGATCTGTTCCTAAAGGTGTAAACATGCAACAGTTGTATCAAAATAGGACACTAATTAATCCCAGTCAAAACACCTGATTGTGCAGGAAAGGAAAAGCAATTGATGATCACTTCGTGCCCCGTAAGATGGTGCATAAGATTAATATAAACACTGAATACCAATAGAATAATGTAGAACGGAGATGTAATGTTCACCAGCAGGCACGGTGCAGCTAATTTGGTTGTTCAGGGCTGTGTCCACTCTGACAGGTGAGAGCAGGAGGTTAACACCTGACAAAGCATCTTGACCATCAGCTCTGAATGAGCATTTCAGGACGTGTGGGACGGGAAGGGGAAGATGCATGTGTAGCAGGCACCTGAGGGGTGTGTTTTGAGGGAGACTAAACCTCAACTTTGAAATTAGTAGATTCTGGCTAAACCTGGAAAATTATATTTCCATGTAAGTGAGCTATTTTAAACTTCTTTCCAGAAAAGTAATACAATATATGGCATGAAAATCCAGGAAAAATGTATATTTTTAACATAAAAATCTTAGTTATTTTAGCCTTTAAAATACCAGCATATATAACCTTGATAGAAACACTAAGTGTGAAGGGTGAATGTCCTTGAGCGTCCCTTTGATTCTTTGCAGTAATACTACATGCTGAATTAGAGCTCAAATTTTGTAAATAGATAATAAGTAGATTGGAAGTCTTCTTTTTACGCTGTTACTAGTGCTTGCACACTTGTGAACATGTTCTTTCTCTGTCTCTTCCGCTCTTGTTCACACCCCCACATGCACACACCTAATACGCAAATAAAATTTATCTAGGCATTAATTTGACGTTAAATTCTATACTATAGAAACATTAATTTTATATAGGAAGGTTGCATATTTAATGCCAAGATTTATAATTACTATTTTTTAAATCTAAATACTTATATATTTACCATTGCCCCAAAGATCTATTAAAAAAAAAAAAGGGGGGGGGGGAAGAAAAGCAAATGAAAAGAAGAGCTACCTTATTTTGTTCCCAGTAAAGCCCAGTGGAGGCAACACAATTTCAGAGAAAAAAATTAACTGCCTATTATATCTAGGTGTTTGATAGATATCACACACCCACATGGTATTTCACTACATCTCATGACTAGCAGCTAACGAGTGATTTATGTACACAAAAGTGTCAATGAAGTTGCAGAAAGAGCCCCTTTCTTGGAAATGAGCATACCGCTGGGGTGAGAAGTCTGTCCTGGACTGTATGGTGTGGTGATGGAGCAGTCGTGACAACGTGCTGGGTGAACAGGTGCCTGAAGCCCCTCTACACCAAATGTCTACATTCTTGGTGTCTGCTATGCCAGGGTAGTGTTAAAGCAGTGAAACCACAAGAAATTGTGAAATAATATTAAGTTCATGTTTATCTAGCAAAGGGAAATTTAGTGTGTAAATTAAACAGATTTATGGAAACTAGTTACATTTGTGTTTGTAGCGTATCATCACTCTAAACGTCTACTGTGCATTTATACACACATGTACACATAATACATGTATAATTATTTGAGTGAAGATACGTGCAGGTATTATGTACATATGCACATATATAAATATATACATGATTATATTTGTTCTGTATTTTTTTTCTTTTTTAAGTCTTCAAAATGAAATGTTTAATGATGCGAGTTCAATTGGTTCAAATTTCCATTTTTCTTTTGTTTCAATTGAAAAACCATAACTTATGGAGTCTGATGAGATGTTTCCAGTGTTTCCAGATGTTTGCAGGAGGAGTGATTAAATCAAGCTAGTTAACCTGTATGTCACCTTGTTTACTTATCATTTTTTATGGTCAGACATCTGAAATGTTCTTACTTATTTTGAAAAACACATGTCTATTGGCCCTGTTGTACATAAGGTCTCAAAACCTAGTCTTCTGTCTGTTTGAAACTTTGTGTCTTTGGAACAATTTATTTTATTTCTATGGTACTATTAATAAATTAGAATAGATAATGATGACTATATTGTGTAATCAGAAAACAGAAATGAATCATAGGAATCTGTTCCTATTTCAGCAGAAATTACATGTGTCCATAAAGTTCATGTGCAATTTAAATGAACTTTATGGACACCCTGTATATATAATATTGCTGAAATAATCTAAAACAGACAAATTATACATTTTAAGGACATTGTGAAGAGATATTTTAAGATGACTTAAAGAACATATTTCTCTTTAATAATACACACTGTTCTTTAGAACAGCTTGTACTCATTTCAAAACAGTGCAAAGACATCTTCAAATATTTTTCTGAAATCTTGGCATTAGAAGGGAGAATTAGAGGCATATGATACCCTCATCTATAATTCAGATTTTCTTCTTGGTAATATAAGAATGCTTGAAACAGAAGCAATAAATTGCATAAATTCTACCTTAATCTTGTCATTCTCTATTTGACAAACAGTCGCAGCCTCAGGCAGGGTCTTAGTGCATTTATGTTGCTGTAAGGGATACCTGGAGCTGAACAATTTATAAAGAAAAGAGGTTCCTCTTTTCAGGGCTCTGCAAACTGAACAAGGCGCCGGGCACTGCCAGCCTCTGCTCAGCATTTGGGGAGAGCTCCAGAATGCTGTCACTCATGGAAATAGCCACTGTATGCAGACATCACACACAGACAGAGTAAGGGACAGGGGTCAGGCTCACTTCAACAACCAGTTTGCAAGGAAAGTAGAAGTGTGAGCACTCACTTGTTTCCAGGAAGATGGCACCAAGACATTCCTGAGGCATCCACCCCCACAACACAAAAGCCTCTGGTGAGGCCCCACTTCAAGCTCTGGGGGTCAAATTTCAATACGAGATTTGAAGGCATCAAAGAAACCCTATCCAAACTATCCCAGGGTCCTCACTATGACCCTTACTAAAAGACCTACTCCCTCACATGTCTCCAAAAGTCTCTGCTAGCACAAACTGGAATAACAGACGTATGCCACTCTGAAACTTGGTCATTGTAAGTTCTTAAATTCATGGTTAAGTCTCAAATATGGCCCAATTGATAAAACAATATTATTGAGTTAGAAGAATGTGTTCGGTCCTCCAAACTGCAGCACCTGACTCACAGCCACAGCCTTCCCAGAGGTCCGACACCAGGCTTTGTTATTGATGAACACAGCACAGCCACTATTAGATCAGAAGGATGCAAAATAGAACAATTTGAATATTTATGAGTATGTGATGCCATATTCCCCTGATCATAAGCATTTTCTTCTCATAATTATAAAATTTCATGTTTGAAGAGTATATTTAGCATGAAAGAATTTTTCTTTTTTCTTTTCCAAAATCTACTAAAATTTCTCTTATTTTTAAATGTCCCAATCGATTTATTTTCTAGTCTCCTGGAGGATGGCTTTGTACTTTATCTTTTCTACTCACATACATCACACCTCCTCTCCTAACCTTGCTCTCACATATGACCTGTTTCATTTCTTGACTGAGGAAGCAGAAACTACCAGAAAGGAACATTCACAGGCTCCTGATAGTACAAATTCTCACCTCCCGGGCTCTCCATCCAGGAACTCTGCCTGCAGCTCAGTTAATTAGGTGGCGATTTCTGCCACTGCCAACAACTGTTTGCACTGTACGTACCACTGCCTCCCACTTTTCCAAGCACACGAGTCCAGAAATTCTCTGCACTATACTATCTGTCCTCCAATTTTATTTTTATTTATTTATTTATTTTTTAGTTTATTTTTTATTGTTGGGGATTCATTGAGGGTACAATAAACCAGGTTACACTGATTGCATTTTTTAGGTAAAGTCCCTCTTACAGTCGTGTCTGCTATAGCAATCATCTTGTAACATCTCTGATCTTTAAAAATAAAAAAAAAATTCTCACCTGATCCCCACATTTCCTCTCATGAACTTACCTGCTTCTCCACTTCCATTCACTGTGAAACTCCTCTGAAACTTGCATCACAGTTCTGAAAACGCTTATTTCCTTCTGTAGATTGTCTCCTGTTCTCTTACCTGTGGAGAAGCTTTGCAGTTTGTTGTGATCCTGTCTGCCTACTTTTGCTTTTGTTGCCTGTATTTCTGAGATCATATCCCCCAAATCATTGCCCCAGGCAATGTTATAAAGCTTTTCTTTTATGATTTCTTCTAGTATTTTTATCTTTTAGGGGCATTAAATATGTCTTTAATTCATTTTGGGTTGATTTTTGTATATAGTGAGAGACAAGGGTCTAAAAAATAACTATGTGAGGTGTTATAGTTACTAATTAGCTAAGATTAATCATTTCATAATATACACATGTTTCCAAAAAAGCATATGCACATTTTAAGAAAGAAAAAATACATTAAAATTGTAATGACCAAGACATGTTTGACCTCTGCAATTGCAAGACATACCTGATGCAGAATAACAGCTAACACATGCTATTGGCACGTATCAAGTATTACAATTTTAATAGTTTTTCCCTTTCTTAAAATGTATATATATTTTGTTTATACCTCAAAACAGCAGGTTGTGCATAATAAATACATACGCTTTTATCTGTCACTTTTTCTAAATTACTTATTTAAAAGGCGAATTAGAGTCACTACCTCCAATTTTTCTCCTCCCATTTTCTCTTTAGTAGCCTTTAATCAACTTTGGCTCCTACAATTACATTACAATTCACTGTGAAAACATCTGCAAAGACTTCCTTCTTGCAAATCAAATGGTTTATTGTTAGACCTTACCTGACTTGAGAGATAAGCAGTGTTTAAAACCAAGATTCCTCAGTCCTCTCAGAAATCCTTTCTTAATGTGCATTTCCAAATACCATATCTACTGATTTTGCTTTTGCGTCTTCTTTGATCTATGTCTTCCCAGTTTTTTACTTCTTTATTTCAGCTGATTAAACAGTGGACTAACCCAGGTCCACTCCTCACCTTCCTCATACACTGTCTCTATTTGCCATCTCTTCCAATCTCATGGCTTTAATTTATATGTCAACAATGCCTATGTTCATATGTAGTAGGCGCCTTGACCTTGCCCTTGAACCTCAAGTGCAAATACTCTCGATGTCTCTACTTGATGGTATAAAGGGATTGTGAAAAATTTTAAAAATCTAAAAATTTTAAAAAATGGAATTAATCCCTCAGTTCTCTGCCCCCTCTATTAATGCTAGCTGTATAGTAATGTAACTACATGAGGGTAATTGCATTCTCTTGTGTCTATTATCAAAAGAAAACAATAGTGGGATTTTTAATTCCCTCCACTGCTACAGCCATTGACCAAGACACAGTCATCTTTCACCTGTTTTGGGTTACTAGCAACTTTCTCTTTCTCCTGCCTTACTTTTCTATAATCTACTCTTAAAACA
>CAUYPK010132821.1:0-15245 GCA_963574355.1 Loris lydekkerianus
TTTAGGGCTTTCACATGAAAGCTATAACCCAGTTACAACCTAAGAATAGGGGAAAGGGGGAAAGGGAGAAGAGGGAGGGGGGAGGGGGGTTGAGGGAGGGGTATTGGTGGAATCACACCTACGGGGCATCTCACAAGGGCACGGGTGAAACTCAGCAAATGTGAAATGTAAATGTCATGCCACGGTGACTGGGAAAATGCCAGGAAGGCTATGTTGTATATTGGGATGAAAATGTGTCAAATGGTTTATGAAGCTAGTATATGATGCCCCATGATCGTATCAATGTACACAGCTATGATTTAATAAAAAAAAAAAAAATAGAATTATCTAGTCTATTTCTTATACATGAAGAGTTAAAGCACCATTGTATCAACCCTGTCTTTATCTGTGCCTACGTTTTCCTTCTTTTTTTAAGTGAAGGTGTTAGTTTAATTTTTAATTTATCGGATCTTTTTCCTAGTGATGTCTTGAGCATGTGAGCCAGCATGATTCTCTGAGGGGGGTTAAATCAAAGAGGTTATTGCTCAGGAGATTATCATGACCAGTCAAGGCAGTTTTAGCCTCAAGTACATTTTTGCAGGTCATTGGTTCCTATAGAAAGTAATCTCTCTGAAGTTCAATTCTGGGCAGCAAAAACAGAGAGAGATGAAAGTATCTCTTTTGCATTTATAATCAGGCCTTAATTGATCTCAGCAGATTTCCTAATTGCAGAGGTTACCTCAGGTAGGTCATCTATTTCCTAATCTGTGATATCTTGCTGCCATAATCAGCACTTTCGGTGTTACTCTAAGGCTACAGAAATCCCTTTTTCTGTGTATAAGAAAGAGAGGAATTATTATAGCTTGTCCCTAAAATAATGTTGTTGGCTATGAGTACAAAGCCACAAGGGAAAATGGTATAAATGTTAAGAACTGAATGCAACAATTCTGTGAATGAAAGAAAACACATTATTTTAGTAATTAAATACCAGTTACATTTCCTTGTACATTCAAAACTTGCAACTTATCTCTTTTGGAGTGCACTTATCGTTTAGTAGACTAGATTTATCATGAATGTACCCATATTTTAGATGGTTTGAGTGGGACACTGGTGAAATCAATGGCAAGAGTATTATTTTGATGAAAGTGTCTCTTTGTATATATTTTCTACTTTTCTCTATTAAATAGAGATGATAAAGTGAAATGTGATCCAGTCATCCTAATTAGATGAATAACTAACAATAATTATCATTTCTATTACTTCATAGCTAACTTTCAGCAATTATCAAATACCTAGAAAGAATCTTACTTTTTCACATTTTTCTAAAGTAGTTATACGCCTAATTATTTCTGAGCTAAAGAATTAGTATTATATTTGAAGTTTTCTTTCATTTTACTTACAAATTCTATTTATATTCTACTTGCTTTAAAGACTATATATTCAGTCTAAAATAAAATTGGACTCTGTTTCTCCATATTTTGTTCACTTTTATTATTGCTAAATACAAGCACTTCAGATAACTAAGTTTTACCCAATCTGCTGAAGTCCTATGATTGGGTCAAAATTTTTGTTATGCAAACATAATACACATAAGTATATTCTATTTTAGTTTCACCACAGGTCATATGCTGGGTTATCCTGAAAATGAGTTTTAATCATAGGAAATAATTAGCTACTAGAGTTATGTAATGATTTAAACATCTCCTAAATATCTCTATTTCATATGTTACCTTATAATCACATACGAGAATAAATCTTACAGAATAAAACCTATTCCCCAACCAGAATTAGTGCCACTAGACCCACACTGAGTAGTCAAATTGTACATGGAAGAATTTCTGGCTAATCTATGATATAACCACTACAGATACAGGTAAAATCACACACATGCATCCTCAATTCTAGAAAAGATTTTAAAAATTGGGATGTTAACCTGGTAGTATTGCATTTTTTAAAGAAAAAGGTATTATGGCCAAGTGATGTATAAATGTGTCAATCTGGACTATTCCTATTGAAGAGAAATAAAACCTACTCAAAATTAGGTCAAGTGCAAAAATAAATAGGTTTCAACAAGAAAATAAAGTCCTTTTATAAATGTTAGTATCAGCCATAGTTGGTCTAGGTAGGAGATTGAGTAATAAGACATTTCTCTGATCATTTTTCTGTGCTTTCCTTTTCCTTTCATAGACTTAACTTGAAAGCAGACCTCTCTCGGGGTGATGTAAAGGGTGCCCCGACTACCTTGAGGACTGCATCCTGCTGTCCTGTTAGCAGCTACAGGACAAGCTCTCCACATAAGCTCTAGTGCAGACTCTCCTTGAGCCATGGGCCCAATCTTAAACCAATCACTATGGTTATAAGTTGGACTCAATAGCTGTGGGTCATAGACTTGAAGCATAAAATTATATGAATAAGGTAAAGGGAAGTGTGTTTCCCAAAGGGAAATTTAAAGCCATTATAAGATAGCAGAAATGTAGATGTTGAGTATAATTACAGTCTATATTATGAACATGTAGGTCCAAGTTGAGAATGTCTAAATGCAGTTCCTAAATGTATATCTGCTTCACAGGAAGCTCCTCAAGACTCAGAAATCCATGGCTGAATATTAAATTATCCATGATCCAACCATATTCTGATTTAAGATAAATATAGTAACTCATCACATTTGAAGAAAACAAAGCATATGTGGAAACAGCACAGAAGGGGCAGGTGTCCACAAGCATCAACCGCAACCTTTGAGATAGCAAGACAGAGCAAAGACTTTGAGCTCCGCAGGGGGGATGCTTTTAAGTAGGAGAGGCAACATAGCTTTCCTTAATCCCTTCTTTTGAGAGGACTTCCTTTGTCTAATGATTGTTCTCTGTGGTTTGTCCAAATAGACTATACTAAATATTCTTCTGCTGGTGTGTATAATGCTATAGTAGCCAACTTGATTTTAGTATAGGTTTGGATCCCTGAAGGTTTCCATTTGCGATTAAGCAATTAAAAGTCTGTTTTGTAGAGTTAAGGTTTGGTCAGCTATTAAACTCACTTTAAAAACTTTTCAGCTACCTTTTTCCTATCGGTATTGCAATTCTGTGGGCTACTGACCACTGCCTGAGACAACAACCCGGAAGATGGGGAAGAGGAATGCGATCACCTCCCAAGCTCCCAGGTCAACAGCTTCCACCTTGGACTGTGACTCAAGGTCAAATCAAGGCATTTGCTGGAGAGGTGAAGGCAGATATAATCTGTCACTCACTGTAGAATGCCAGCAAATGTTGGTGCTTTAATGAATACAGCAGAATGAATTCCAAGACCCTAACCATGTCACACTTTCCCCCCACTTTCTGATTCTTTCAAATCTTCAAGATTGACTTTCAGCATTCTTTTTTTTTTTTTTTCCCCAGCAGAAATAGCCCCTATGTGAAGCCTGTATTTTCTTTTATTCAGCTTCCAGACAGGCTAGTTTTAAGAACATTCTTTCTTATAGGACATTACTATAAGCTGCAAGAAAAAAAAAAAAAAATGCTACTTAACTATATTGAGATATTTCTATCAAATATCCTAATGGTCCAACCACTTAAATACATGATCTAATTTCAATATCAAAAGTTAAGATGCCATTTCATTACCTCACAAGAAGGACAGCAAACTTCAAAGACAAGGATGGAGCAATTCATTCTGCCCTGTACTCAAACTTTGCACAAATTTACATTTTGAGCCTTCTCATTGGGAATAAAACTTTAAGGAACATATGTCTTGAGTGTTGATTAATAACAATATTTTGATTTTGAGCTAATAAAACCGTGATTCAAACAGATTTAAACAAAAAGGGAGTGAGCTTGTTTACTTCACGTAAATCCAAGGCAATGGCTAGTTTAAGGCAAAATTAAATCAAAACCTAGCTTATTTATCTTTTCTTCTTTTTATTTATTTATTTTTAAATTTATTTATTTTTATTGTTAAATCATAGCTGTGTACATTAGTGCAATCCAGAGGTACAATGTGCTGCTTTCATATACAATCTGAAGTATTCTCATCAAACTGTTCAGCGTAGCCCTCATGGCATTTTCTTAGTTACTGTATGTAGACATTTGTACTATGATTTCTTGGAGTTGGTTCCTCATGTTGTAATAGTTTCCCTTAAATACCAAGATCGGCTGTAGACTAATATTATTTCCTTTAGAGAAACAGAATATCTTTTTTATTTTATTTTTTGTGTGTGAGACAGAGTCTCACTATGTTGCCCTTGGTAGAGTGCTGGGGCGTCACAGTTCACAGCAACCTCCAACTCTTTGGTTCAAGTGATTTTCTTGCCCTGGGAGTATAGGCATCTGCTACAACGTTTGGCTACATTTTTGTTGCACTTGTCATTGTTGATTCTAGCTGGCCCAGCTGAGTTTAAACCTACCAGCCTTGGTGTGTGTGGCTGACATCTTGCCCACTGAGCTACGGGCGCCTCCAGAGAAACAGAATATCTTAATTAGACGAATCCCATATCCACACCCCTGGAGATGGCAGGAAAATAAAACTCTGCCCACTGTTACGGACTGTGAATGAGGAATGAGTGTTGGGTTTGGATGATGAATGCACAGTATCTATTTCCACCTTCTCCTAAATGTATTTCCCTTCTGCAGAGGCTGTAAGATGAAATTCTGTATTTCACAAACTCTTACTGAGTTTTTGGAAGCAAATAATCTGTTGCCAATTATATGTACTTGAGGGAAATGTAAAAGAAGGAAGTCAGGCAGAGATGATCTCCCCGCTGCTTAAAAAAAGTCTGTCTTCCCTCAAAAGCAGGGGACGTTAATGGCAAGAGCATCCTGGTGGCTGAATGTAGAGTGGCAGCGTCTCCTCGTTAGCTGTCAAGAAGCTATTAGCATACAAGGTGCAGCCCGGCCTTCTGATTCAGTGACGGTACAGCCTGTCCCAGTGCTCAGCGTCCTCTGACTTCCACGTGTCCAAACTCTCCAACACATTTCTATTTATATTTGAATAAATTTCATTTTCACAAATAATTTGAGATTTACTAAAAACATTGCAAAGATAGAACAAAAAGCTCCCCTATACCCTACCACCACACACACACACACACACACACACACACACACACATCTACTTCTCCCTATTATTAATATATTTTTGTTTTGTCTTGTCTTGTTTTGTTTTGTTTTGTAGACAGAGTCTAACTGTATAGCCCTGGGTAGAGTGCCATGATGTGATAGCTCACAGCAGCCTGAAACTCTTGGGCTCAAGGGATCTTCCTGCCTCAGCCTCCTGAGTAGTTGGGACTACTGGCACCTGCCACCACACCTGGCTAAATTTTCTATTTTTAGTAGAAATGAAGTCTCACTCTTGCTTAGGCTGGTCTGGAACTCATGACCTTAGGTGATGTGCCCATTTCAGCCTCCCAGAGTGCTAAGATTACAGGAGCGAGCCACCGCACCTGACCTTCCTATTATTCATATCTTAAATTGGTATAGTACATACAACACATTAATAAATATTGATCCATTACTATTAATTAAAATTCATACTTCTTTCAGATTCTCTCAGTTTTTACATAGTTTTTTGTTTGTTTGTTTGTTTTGTTTTGTTTTCTGTTCCAGGATTCTATGCAGTATACCACATTACGTTTAGACTTTATATCACCTTACGCTCCTCCGGGCTGAAAAAGTTTTCAGATTTCCTTGGTTTTAATGAACTTTGAGATTTTTAAGGAGTCCTAGTCATTTTTTGGTACTAGTCAAGTATTCCCCTCAACTGGGTTGTGTCTGAAGTTTCCTCGAGATGAAACTCTGAGGTCTTGTGTTTTCAGGAGGACGATCAAAGACGTAGTGTCACTGTCCCCCCTGTTGCATCAAGAACACACACAATGGGCATTGCTTAACTCACCTACATCAGCTGGCTGACACAGGGCTCTCTCCAAGGACTAAATTATTCCCCCATTCTTCTCCTAGTATCCCCTTTGTGCTTTTTTATTGCTTGAGTGATTAACTAATTTATTTTAAATTTCAGATTTATATGAAGGCATAAATGTTTAGGTTACATTGTTTTCATTTCTAAAGTACAGTTCAAGTTGTAGTTGAGCCCTGCACCCTCACATTAGGTGAGACTGCCCTCCTCCCCGGACCCCATACTGTACTCTTTAGAAAGAATCCTCACACTTGAGGGGCAGAGTTATGTCACACCTCAGGAAAGCATGGTGTAGCTACACATCTCATTTGGAATCATTTTGCATGGGAGAGTTTTCTGATCTTCTGTTTTTAATTACTTATTCAGTAATTTATTTGTATCAATATAGTCTGATAGATTTTATTTTATACTTTAGGTTACAGTCACAAAACTACTTATTAATTTTGTTGCTCAAATTGTCTTTGCAAGCTGTTTCCTTTAGCTCCTGTGCCCCTTTATCATACTGGCATCAATGTAGGTTTTTATTTTTATTTTACAATTTTTAATCATGAGCATTTTTTTTTAATTTCCTGGCATTATAGATGCTCCAGGATCATTTACATTCTTCTGCCAAATTGTAGAATCAGTCATTTCTCTAATAAGACCTGGTTCCTTTCACTGGAAAGTAAGTGGTTTTAGAAACTAATGTCTGAGCACCAGGTGGGCTTACTGGGGCTGGGGCATTGGTGCTTCTAGACCATCTAAGCTGAGAGAGAAAGGACTGACCTGTGTATGTGAGAACTCTTGTGTATATGCATGTCTATAAATATTTCTATATGTAATCGTCCATATTCATATGAAGCCTATGAGTTCAAACTGATGTCTCCAACTCCAGTCTATTAGCACAAGGATCACTCTGATCTGAACCAGAGTAGTAAAAGTCACACCCTAGCACAGGGTTCTAACTACTGTGCTAAGGTTCACAGAGGCCTTGGAAAGTTATCATTTGATAGGGATCCTCAAAAGCTGTAATATTTGGAATTTTTTTTTAAAGATAGTTTTGTTTGTTTGTTTGTTTTTAATTTCCTAGGTCTGAAGAAGAAAAATCTAACTTTAGTCACTTTTATGGAAGGGTGAAGAGTCACTTCTTTATCCAACCTGGCAAATTTACAGTCCAGGACCTTTCAATAAAGAAGAATTTATAAGCACATGAGGGAGGCCTCTGGATGCTGCCACAAGGAAAATTACTATGAATTTTCCTCCTGAATATCAATAAATTGATCTTGAACAATTTAGCAAGGTAAAAAATCACTGGGAGGAAATAAATTGAAATTTCAGCAATTACTAGACATAGTCTTTGAGTTCATATTAACGAGAAGGACTCAAAACATGACTGTGGTTCAATGGTGAGAACATGGAATTATGAGGATTAAATAATAAGTTGTGTTGAAACTAATTCTGCATACTAGAAGCTGTAATATGAACATGCCTTGTGGGCATTTCTACAGTTCTTGAATATACAGAGTGTCCCAAAATTTGCCCATAAATTCACCATACAGAGGGAACATGGGAAATTATAGATGAATGTACTTTTATTTACAAAATGCTCATTACAAAATTTTATAAAGAAGTAAAAAAATCTCTATAGCAAGCATAGAGATTATTTTGTAAAATTTCATAATGAATACTTTGTAGACAAGGGTGCATTTAGCTACAGTTTTTCACTTTCCCTATGTAAGGCGACTGTATGGGTGTCTTTTGGGACACCCTGTATATTTACATGAGACATACATGGTGACTGGAAGAATTATGTAGAAAAAGGTATAAAAACAATTGAAAGATTCAGAGGTGGCAATTTCTATCACATGCCCTCTGTTTACACAATCAGTTGTCCTGCGCAAGAATACTTTAGGGTTTAGCACTTGGTGAGGCATCATGACAAACTTGATAAAATAGTGTAAAACTTATGACCCTAAAAGTAATTAGGTTTCTAGATACTAGAGCAAATTAACACAAATCCAGGTACTTGACATGCAGCAATTACTTTAGAGAGAAGAAAGAGAGTAAGAAGAAGAGAAAGAATAATAAAAACAGCTTTTATCTGGCGGGGAGAACAGGACAGTTTGGGCATTTTATTTCTCTTCTATAGCGACTCTCTGGCTCCTGAAATAATTTCCTCTGCTGGAGTCCTGATAGATTTCACCACGCTGATGATTTTGGAACCAGCAATAGGATGATGCAGACAGGAAAACAAAATGGATCTTAGACACTTGTTAAGAAAAACGTGTTCTAAAAGGTAAAAGATGCTTCTTCCAAAATTTCAGCCTCGTGTAGTATTGGTTTCTCCTTCAACTGAAATCACAGTGAGGCCCTTTCCCCTGCTGCTGCTACGAAGCAGACAAGATCCCATCACGTTCCTGCCAGACCAGTACAAAGCCAACTCCAGAAGGGAAAACCTTGCATTTGGGTGGTTACATGTCCTACAAATGACTGTTTCCTTCAAAGCCATTACCAAGTGAAACATATATCTGCCAGTATTTCACATTGGTTTGCAGGGAAAGAATTTCTCCAGCGTTTTTCAGTTTGTATCTCTGACACTCAGCTCTTATTTCCTAATAGGAACAAGAGAGGTAGAATTTGTTCTGCAAGTGTGTTAAACTCTTTTAAGATAATCAGAATATGGGCCCATAGAGATTTAGAGCAACGCTATTCCCTCTGTCTCAGTTAACCTGGGCTGCTACAACAAAAATATCATAGGCTGACTAGTTTATACATACACGCACAAAATGGGTAAATATAGATAAACAAGGTAGGAATATGTGATATAAGTAATGTGGAATGAACAGGGGAGTTCTCATTTATTCTATAACCTATAATCAATAGACTGCCATCTTCTGAACATAAACAATGAGAAGAATTTAACTTTTATCTAATACAGAAGATGAATGAAAAGTAATATACACTCCACATACTGAAGACATTTACTATCTTCCATTAATTCTCCTCTTAATAGCCAAATTGTGTCATGCAGGGACAAAGGGTGATCAAGTTATTAGGCTGTACATGTGAATAAAAACAGGAGACATCTTTGCTTAGTATTAATACTATACTTCTTTTAGCTTGGATGATATAAACCAAAATTGGTTCCAGAATAATGAAGATTTTTTTCGAACTTTTTTTTTTTTTTCCTTTTGCAGTCTTTGGCCGGGACCTATCACCTCCAGCATATGGGTCCAATGCCCTACTCCTTTGAGCCACAGGCACTGCCCTCAAACTTTTTTTTATCTCATGGCATACTTGAACCTATGGTTAAATTTCTGTGGCATAAATTATGTTGATTAAAAAAAAAAAAAAGGAGTAAAAAAAGAATATACTGGCTCAGTGCCTATAGCTCAGAGGCTAGGGTGCTAGCCACATATACTGGAGCTAGCAGGTTTCAATCTAGCCTGGGCCTGCCAAACAACAATGATAACTACAACCAAAAAAAAGTCAGGTGTTGTGGTGGGCACCTGTAGTCTCAGCTACTTGGGAGGCTGAGGCATGAGAATCGTTTAAACCCAAGAGTTGAGGTTGCTGTGAGCTGTGACGCTATGGCCCTCTACTGAGGGTGACATAGTGAAACTCTGCCTCAAAAAAAAAAAAAATATATATATATATATATATATATATATATATATATATATATATACTATTGTGCTTTGAACTTTTCTTGAAAACAATTTAATGAATAATCTTCAAAAATGTTTGTGGTACACTTAAGATATTCTCATGGCACACCAGTTGAAAATCACTGCCTTAGATAATCTGAGATTTTATTAAGAATGTATAAAGCATAACTAAATAATTTAAAATTCCAATAATTCCAATAATAATTATATATAAGTTCTTACTGTCAAGCCAACGAATGATTTCCTGAGCAGTATCCTCAGCATCCTCTCAATCTCTTCAGATCTCTCGGTGCTCGTCTCCAGAAGCAGGCCCTGTAGGAAACACTCACAGTCAGACAACGGGTGCCACTGCGAGTTTGTCTCCGCCACCCCTTGACATTGTTTCTTCTAGTTCTATTTTCTTCATCTCCACAGGTTCTATTCTAAAACATCCTCCACTCTTCCCAAAACTCTCAGTTCTCTCTCTCTCTGATGACAATTTTGCCTCCTGATCTCACAGCAGATGAGTTAAAACTGTCCTGAATTTACACAAGTGTGATGACTGAACACATGGCCGTCCTCTTACAAAGGAAATACTGTCTCTCAGATCATCTTCTTCCACTCTAAATATTCTTCCTTCCTGTTCTTTCATGGGTCTTCTCTTTTGAAAATGTTACTGCTATTTTGTTTTTTGGGTTTTTTTTTTTAAAATTGTTGTTTTTATTGTTGTTGTTTTCATAAACCAGAAACTTTCAACCAGTGGACTATAAGAGAATCTTAGGTGTGCTGCAAATTTTTTACAGATTTTTTTTTTTGAGGCAGTCTCTCTCTGCTGTCCTTGGTAGAGTGCCGTGGTGTCATAGTTCACAATAACCTCAAACTCTTGGGTTCAAGCAATCCTCCTGCCTCAGGCTCCCCAGTAGCTGGGACTACAGGTGCCCACCACCATACCTGGCTAGATTTTTTTTTTTTTATGTTCAGTAGAGAAAGGGTCTTGGTTTTGCTCAGACTGGTCTTAAACTCCTGAGCTCAGGAAATCCTCTGGCATAGGCCTCTAAGAGTGCTGGAATTACAGGCGTGAGCCACCACACCTGGCCTAAGACATTGATTTATTTTTGAAAGACATTCAAAGCACAGTAAGTATATTATTTTCTTACTTTTTTTTTTTTTTTTTTTGATCAACATAATTTAAGTGGGCCGTGGCAGTTTAACTATAGGTTCAAGTATACGGTGATATAAAAATGGTCCAAAACACTGCTGTAGACCTCCCCTCTTTTACCATCTACATTAGCTTCCAAGGCGTGTCTTCCACTTTAAGTAGATAATAAAACGATGTTTTTTAATTGAGACGCCCACCTCCCCCCCATACACAAACACACTTACGTTCAGCCTTTGTCCTCTTTAGAAGTTCCTTGCACTAGACGTGAAAATGCTCGGCCCTTACCCTCCTTCAAAGAAATGCTTGTTTCTCTAACTCCCGGGAGAGCCCTCAGCCAATAGACTTCATCTGTAGCCTTAGGAACTGCCTCAGCTGCAAGAGATCCTTCTCATGCCAGATCACCACCTTCCTGGAGTGTTCCATGTTGATGATGACCTACACATTCTGGCTCCAGAGTTCCACGGAAGGTTGGTTCTGGCTCTGACAGATGGAGTATAACCGCTCCACTTCTCCTCCAAAGCTATTGACCACCAGGGCATTCCCCCAATAAACACCCCACCTGCTAAATTCTGTTTCCCAGAGACTCTAAATTATAAGAGTTGGTGACAGATGATGTGGCCTGAGATGAAGCAATAATATAGGTTTTGGATTTGGATCACTTGTCACCCAGCTTTCACTTAAAAAAAAAATAATAATAATAACATGCCTCCTCTTACGGGCAACTTTTGTTGTCAGCATCTTACTGGTGGTGAGCTGGGGTGGGCAGTGAAGGAGAACACACAGCTGATGGGAGATGTCAGGTTGGTGAGAAGTCTGGGGAATGGAAACTAAAGATGATGATATTTGATCACTTTTGCTAAGTTTGTGAAGCTCTAGAAAATTTATATAAATAAAAGCTGAGCATTTTGATGGAAAATTCAAAGCTACACATAAAAGACAGAAGGTCCAAAGTCGTATACAGAGAAAGTCTCAACACCTGCATCATGAGGATAAAAAAACTCAGCAAATTAGGCCAGGAATGGTGACTCACACCTATAATCCCAGCACTCTTGGAGGCCAAGGAGAAAGGATCCCTGGAGCTCAGGAATTCCAGGTGAGCCCCCAGCTCTACTAAAAGTACAAAGATAGCCAGGCGTGGTGGTGGGCACCTGTAGGCCCAGCTACTCCAGAGGCTGAAGCAGGAGGATCCCTTGAGCCCAGGAGTTTGAGGTTGCTGTGAGCTTGATGACACAGCACTCAATCCAGGGTGACAGAGTGAGACTCCATCTCAAAAACAAACAAAACCCCCAAAAGAATGCCATGGAATTAGCCAGGACTCTAACTTCAGCAAAATCTATTCCTAAAAGAGGCTAAACTCACTAAAGCAGGTCTTTTTGCTACTATGATGGCTCTCAGAAACATGTAGAAAATGATGACCCCTGTTAAATGAGGCGAAGATGACAGAATTGCCCTGGCAGATTGTGCAGGAAGAAATTAAAAGATCTAGGGAATTGTCGTGTAGTTGGAGTGAATATACTAAGTAAAGCTGAAAACCCACCAAATGTACATTTCCATGGCAAGGCCTAAAATTTGGAACATTTACCAAGGCTACTGAGAGCATTCTGGTGGCAGGGGCACCAGCATGGTTGAGATGCTCACTGGTGCCTCCTGGGTGCAAGCCAGGCTAGTGGTGAAACGTTGTTCTTGTTCAGGGGTCTTGATATCAGTGGGACAGTAAGAGCTGAAGAAAACCCTCGTGAGTGTGCTTAACTATTAGGAGGCAGGTGGATTCATTTATTGTAATGAGCAGTAAGTTTTGAGCAGTAGCCAAAGGGACCTAATCCCCAAATAATGAAATATAGTCTTTTTACAGTTAAAATAGATATGCAGCCAGTAAAGGTGAAACTCAACTTGTACCACGGGAAGAACAAAAGAATGAATATTAGGAAGTGAAAGGCAGCCGTCAATGCCATGAAAAATGAGTGGCTTAAAGGAGGGAAATTTCTTCTTTCACGGTTTCAGGGACTAGAGGTCCAAAAACAAGGCAGGCATGGTTCCTTCTGGAGGATAAGTGAGAGAATCTATCCCATGCCTCTCTCTAATCACTGCAGGCGAGCCTCGACTTTCCTCTGCTTGAGGATACATTACTCCAATCTCTGCCTCCATCTCCAAATAGTCTCCTTTGTGGATATTTACATCTTCTCTTCTTAAAAAGACACCACCATGGGATCAGGGCCTACCCTAATGCCTTGTGACCTCAGCTTAATTAATTGTGCAAAGACTATTTTTCCAATTAGCCCCCTGACCTCTCATTCTTAGAGCACTTACTTAAAAGGGCTGACAACTAATACTAATCGTTTCTCTGTCCCTTTGAGGTGTATACATATCTCCTACCACTCAGCAGTGTCTTTCTGGAAGACTTGGAAAGCCATTCCCTTACAATGCAATCAACCAGGAAGCATATGAGTGCTGCCTCTCAGCCTCTAGGAGAGGATGGAGTCCGGACTCTGATCGTTGCCAGGAAGCAGGCACAGCTGGCCTCATCACAGTAACTGACCAGGGCTTTGTCATTTCCTCATTTGAATCTCCTCATCCCCCCTCCCTATTTTCCCAGTCACCTCTGCCGAGATCAGAATGAAGCTTGGCTCTTTCCTCTACTGTTAGTGGTTCATGAAGACAAGATGTTTTCACATGAATGTCAGGCCTTTGTTTATCTTTAACACTGATGTGGATCCTGCTGGATCCATCCATCTAGGGGACCAGGCCAGTGTGTTATAAAACGGAATAATGACATGGACAATGATGACAGGCATGACCAGACCGGCAACATGGTCCCTCCCGGCAGGCCTCACACCTGCTGCTGCCCATGGGAGGCCCTCCAGCTTCACAAGAGGAGCTTGGGCTGTGGATGTGCTGTCTCTGCATGTGGCTGTCAGCAGAAAGGAGCCTGCGGCATTCCAGCCCTGCACAGAGAAACGAGGGGAGATCCTCCCAATAGTCAGGGCTTCCCGCCAGGAAGCCAGGTCATCTGCACTATTCAAAGTCAGGGCTTCCCGCCAGGCCCCTGGTCATCTGCACTATGCAAACAGAAAAGTGGCATTTCAGTAGGACATGGATGGCCTCCTGTGTGGCTGTTAATGAACAAGCTGTCTAGTCAGGGACCTCCTGGAGAAAAGAAAATCAGAAGATTGGGGATGGGGCAGTTTGGGTCCACAGGCGTGACTCTGTATGGACTAGGAGTGGGCAGCTAGCAGGAAGCCTTTCATAGCGTCGTCCTTTGTGGAAGAGGCACTAGAGAACCAACTCACGTGAATCAGCTCATTAATACCAGGCAGCCCTGTCCTCGGCCACCCCAGTGCTGTGAGCTTGCAGACAGTGCGTTCACGGTACACGTGGCAGAGACAGCAGCTAAGTGTGTCTGCTGTAGTATACACTTGCACCTACCAAGGCCACATTTTTAAACTATCAGAAACAGAGACCAAGGTTGAGACCGACCATGCAGTCACCCAGTGTGGCCGGCTGACTACGTCGTGTTCTCCCCACACTGGAGGGGCCAGCAATCGATTCTGATTGGAACACATATGTTTCCTTCAGCCCAAGTCTGCTCCTCGGCCCCCCCTTCCACAGGTGTTAATACCAAAGTTATCCCCTAAGAAACATCCTCGTAAGTTCTTCCGCAAAACCCCATCACATATGCCACGGCGCAACTCCTTGCTTTTACCTTCTCTCCTTATTGAGCTCAAACTCACTCTGCAACTTCTGGCAATGTGACTTGCCTACTTACCGCTCTATTAAAAACTCTTGTCAGGAAAATGACCTGTGGCTCCATTATTAGTAATACCCAGGACATTTCAGACCTCGCCGAGACCTTTTAAATCTATCCGGAACAGCCACCTCTGTCCTTCTTTTTACAATGCACTACTAGCAGACACATACCGACTGCCTCGCTTTCCCTTTCCCTTTGATTTTTTTCCTTTCTCAGTTGTGGTTTAGGAACACCTCTTATGCTCTTCTCATACCATAAGCTTGAACCTGTAGTTAAACTTCTGCAGCACACTTAAATTATGTTGATCAAAAAGAAAAGAATATACTTACTGTGCTTTGAACTTCTTTCAAAAATAATGATCTTCAACCCAAATCCCCATCACCCCATAAATGGATTAACAAACTATGACACATGTACGCCAAAAGAAAAGATGGAGGCTTTACATCTTTTGTGTTTACCTGGATGGAGCTGAAATACATTCTTCTTAGTAAGTACCTCAAGAATAGGAAAAAAGGTATACAATGTACTCAATACTAATATGAAACCAATATGTAGACAACAACATGCTCATCTGAATGATAAAGTACAATTATAGTCTAGTGAGGGGGAAGGGGCAGGAGGGAAGAGGACAGGTGGGACCTCACCTGATGTGCACAGTGTGAGTGTGGTCAGCACGCCCCCTATTGGGCGGGATCTAACCTGATGTGCACAGTGTGAGGGTGGTCAGCAGGCCCCCTGGTGGGTGGGATCTCACCTGATGTGCACAGTGTGAGGGTGGTCAGCACGCCCCCTGGTGGGCGGGATCTCACCTGATGTGCACAGTGTGAGGGTGGTCAGC
>CAUYPK010132822.1:0-18607 GCA_963574355.1 Loris lydekkerianus
CCAGGCAAGGTTGCCCATTGTCTCCACTGCTCTTTAGCATTGTAATGGAAGTTTTCGCCATTGCAATTAGGGAAGAAAAGGCGATCAAGGGTATCCACATAGGGCCAGAAGAGATCAAATCTTCACTCTTTACAGATGATATGATCATATATCTGGAAAACACTAGGGATTCTACTACAAAACTTTTAGAAGTGATCAAGGAATATAGAAATATCTTAGGCTACAAAATATAAAACCATAAATATTTATCCTTTATATATACCAACAATAACCAAGCCAAACAAACTGTCAAGGACTCTATTCCTTTCATAGTAGTGCCAAAGAAGATGAAATATTTGGGAGTATACCTAACAAAGGACATGAAAGGTGTCTACAAAGAGAACTATGAAACTCTAAGAAAAAAAATAGTGACCCTTTTCTAACAATGAAAATACATTACAGCATTAGGAAGGTTGAGAACCACTAGTCTAGACCTGCCTGTGGCATTGTCTTTCCTTTCAAAAGAAAACAAGAATTGACTGGTGTAAGAGAACTGATAAGAAAACATCCTTCAAATTTAAAACTGAAAAAGCAGCATATACTTGTGGAATTAACGACTGTCAATCCCTGTTGCCCTTCTGGGGACAATGAATACTGACCCTTATGGGGGAAAATAATGCGTGCTTTGAGAGTCACCTTTACTGATGGAACCCTCCAAGCTTTCCTGGTTTCCCTTGTGCCCAGAATGCAGGATCTATATCCTTTAGGCTTGTAGGTAATTGTAGTTCCTCGTTACATCTACCTCGACAATTGTCCATCATCATAATAATATGGGGTTGTAATTGCAATTGGAACACTAATTTGACCAATGTCTCTTCTTAATAATGAAATTGCAACCTCTGGGATAAGCATAAATTGGTGGGTTACTAATATTCCTTCCCATCTACATAGCGAAGTAGGGTATAATACCCATCCATTAATGGATGCTTTGGGAGCATCCATCAATGACACAACTACACAGGAGGATGATGACAGGGGTCTGTCAAAGGTTTTTGTGACCAAATTCAGTGGTCCCCATATCCATTAGAAAAAAGTGTATGTTTACTGTCCATATCTAGGGTTACCCAAGATTGTTGATCTGTGTGGTATTGAGTGGAAGTCAGTGTCAAACTCGGGCTCCTTTAAGCCTGGGCATTCATGACCATGGTCACCAGGGTTTAGGCTCCCTCTTGGCTGTCATGATTGAGGTACAGTCCCATACCCAATATCCTGGCTATCCACCTTTGGGTCAGGGACACCTGGTTTTCATGGATTTTCCTGCCTTACCTTTGGCCCTTCTTGGGATGGCTCAACCCTCCCTCTTTAGGTCCCTGGGTTTCCTACACTGCTAATAGGTCTTGTCACCATTCTTGTGGCTCCCTTGAGTGACTAGAGAGGCCATTGTGGCAGTAGCCACCCCCAATCATTTGGCCTTTGGCAGTTCTTCTGTCATATCCATATGACAGTTGGATATGACCTCCATATCCCTGTTGTGATAGAAAGTGGAGACTACTGGCAGTAGCTGGGCCATGACTGTCTGGGTCTTAAGGCCAGCTTCTGGAATATCCTCTGAATAGCAGAATAAGAGTTGTTACTGAAGTGTATATTTATTACTCTTTCTACCTCAACTGACCTGGTGCTCCATGTTAGTATACATTTTGACAGTTTGAGTGCTTCTTTCTCTAAATATTGTTGGGCATTCCTCCTTTCCCTAAACCACCTCTTTTAAATTTAAAAAGTTAACTGGTTTTACCTGAATAGTTTTTATGACCCCTATAAGATACACTAGCATATGTTTGAAGACGTGGTAATTCCACCTGAGTCCCCCTGAGGAACTGTCTGATTTTTATGTGGAAGTTGCTGATTTAGGACATGGAATTGGTCCCCATGGACCTGAACAGCTGTCCAAATCCAGTTTCTCTCATCTAGCAAACAGCAATGTGAGAGTAAGGCCCACACATCACTCCAGGTTAAATCAAATACAATAGCCTGCTGTTCATATTCTTCTATGAATTTCCCAGGGTCTGCAGAGAACCTCTCTAACTTTTCCTTACACATGTTGAGATCTCCTATTGAGAATGGAATGTTAACCCTCACAGCCTGTCCTATGGGCCTTGATATGTCTTATAAAGGACATATAGAAGGGAAGTTAGGATCTGGAAAAGAGAGGGCATAAAGAAAAGGGAGTAGAACATATTCTGTTGGGGCCAAATGGGGATTATCTCTTAGATAAGTAAAAGCCTGAACATAAGGGTTCAGGTTCTGACTTGGTGTCTTCTGTAGAAAAGTACAAATTGTAGGACAGTGTTTGGTGTAAGGTTCCAGGTCTTGAACCAGGATTCTTAAACTAGCAGCTGGTATTGGGGTGAGGCTGTGTTGCAGCCTCTCTGTGAAGGTTGTTGAGTCCTAGATTTTTTAATTTTTCAACAGATATCCCATGGGAATTCATGGAGACTGAGGCCTCCTGTACCATGTTTTCTATAAGGAGACCAGTAGACCAAGGTCAGTCAGAGGCAGCTGAATTAGGCTGTACACTGACTTCCCTATTATTTGAGGTTAGGTGGCTTCATTCGGCCCTACCCATGCCTCCCTGAGTTCCTACCAGACCAGGCATCCCTAATCCCAATGTGCTCTCCCTAACTGCAGGGGTGTCCCAGTCCATCCACCCACATCTAGCCCCTTTTGCCCTCATGCCCTGTGACATAGGGAGGTCCCTCCCTTTGGCTCCCAATGACAATCCTATGGCCTCTCTTGGGGGGGATTCTAAGGACAGGAAGTTTCCAAATTAGGAAGGAACTATAAGAAGAGAAATTAAGGAAAGGGATGTCTTTCCTACACCAGAAATTATGCAAACTGTGGCAACCTTTTAAGACATCAACACATCTTGTCCCTGGACTTAAGCATCTGTACTACCTCTTCAGCCTTTTAATTATGCTGAGGTTCTTTTCTAGGCCACAACCAAAATTTCTACTTAAAAGTTACAGACCATGAGATCTCCATTTATACCTCTAGCCTTATTACACAATTGTCAGAACTGATCATTTCCATTAAATTCTGATTTTGAGACTTTCACAAACTTTCCATTTATCCACCCAAATTTCTTTACACAAGCCTTATTACAACTTACACAGACCATCACAATGTGCCTGAACATTCAGGTTTTGTCCAAAACTTTCCTTTTTACCTTTTTCCCCCCAAACGTTAGGTTTCTTCACATTTCTCTCTCCTACTATTTTCTTTCCCACACAAACCCATTTAGCTCTGTGCAATCCTTTCTTTGAAAAAACACATTCCCATATTCATAGCCTTTTTACATCTTTTTTAATTTTTTAAAATCAAATCTATACATTGGATTCACTTTAAAACTACCTCTTAATTGAAATTGCAGATATGTTTTCTAAATAAGTACATTTTCACATATTTTTCACAATACATCCTACTCCTTGGTACACCCCATGTACACAACCACATGCATCCAAACTTCCAGACTTTCTATCTCTAGTAATGTTAAATTTAGCAAAAACCTCAAGAAATAGAAAATTCTGAATTGTACATTATAATACCTATTTGTATCCAATTTATTTTTCTATAACCTATAAAAACCAGTCATTTACATAAGAAAGAGCTCTAAAATTAATCACACATGCATTTTCACCAGTAACTCAAAAGACCTGATGGTTTTCACTAAATAAGTAACATTATGGATTAGTCCTACTTAGCATAAATCACACAAACACAAAGCAGATGTTTTTTCCCAATTGTGGTCATAAGACACAAAAGAATATATTTTATTTTTAGACCCTCTAACATAGCCATTCCAGTTGCTTGAGTAGGCATAACAATGGGGAGTCCCCTGGGATCCCCACAACCCCCATGCTCTGCCCCCATCATCCTCCATTTCCACCAGTTTTTTTTTTTTTTTTTTTTTTTCTCAGATATAGGGATAGGGAAACCTCTATGTCTGGCATAAAGCTAATAATAACAATGTTTCAACCCTCTCTTTTCCCCTCAGAAAGTTAGAAAAATAATGGCCAAACCCAGCAAAGTCAGAGCTAGTGCACCTGGAAAACGAAAACACAAAGTGTTGCAGAAGAAATAGGACACAGCCATATAAATGTTGCAATATACCCAGTACAGCCTTTGCGCCTGGTGATATGAAAACTGGGATACAGCAAGAAAAAGAGCTAGCAAGAGAAATAAATAAAAATAAACCAAAATAAACTTAACCAGACATGTCTAGAATATTGCTTGTAATTTACCTTCCACTCTGTTGGGGGTGGGGGGTGAGTAGGGGAGGGACAAGAGAAACAGGTTCTAAAAACTTAGGAGACCAAACACAAAGAAAGAGCAAACAGGACACCATAAACATAGTGTTACTAAGCAGTGCCCAACAAACACACACACAAAATAATCTCCAACAAACAGAGAAAGCTGCCTCAACAAAATACACACAAAAAGTCTCCAACAAACACACACAATAGTCTCCAATGCACACTCACATCACTCCATCATCTCACCTTACCAGATCTAGAAGAGCTCTCCCAAATCAACAGAAATCCTGTGTTTTGGCAGCAATATGTTAGTTCCCTCTGGGGGAGGAAGTTTCCAGGTTCTTGGTTCCTAGTGCCAAGAATGAGAGCTAGTGCCTTGACAATGACAGTGATCACAAACACAGAGTGATCACCATCAACATACATTTGTTACAGAACAAGGCACACAAGGTATAAAGAGAGTACATCTCAAGAGTGAGATGGGTCTGTCTCCTTGAGTGGAAAAGAGACCCAAAGTCTGAACACACAGTGTATTTTATAGGCTAAGCTAACTGGATTGTCCTACCTTTCCCCTGGCAGTACTGGCTGTTGCCTCCTCCATTTGGCTTAATTGACAGGTTAGGGTTATATAACTGAACTTCCTAATATGCATGTGTCTCCCTATGAACCTTCTGGAAGAATGCATCGGGTCAAAACTTACAAGGTAAATTATATAATAATGGGCCCAATGGGCCCAGATCAGAGTAAGAACAATAAGTGCTCCCAATTATCTGTTCAGACTTCGGAAGAGACCCCAGCCAGTAACTTGGTTCCTCCTCCCCACCCCTAGCCACACCCCTGTCTCCCATGCTATCAAGGTGAGAAGCTGGTGGTGGGTGGTGTGTCTTCTCCTAGGCCTAGGAGGTCCGGCCCTACCTGTCTAGGAGAGAAGCTGAGGGCCAAAGGGCACAATGCCTTTCTAAGGCAGAAAGAGAAAATCTGGGGGCTAAGGCGGCACATCTCCCACCTCCAGGTGGGAAGAGGGAAGCTAGGTGCTGAAACTGCCCATCTTCCCCCTTAGACATAGCCCTGGAGGGAGGGAAAAGCCATGACTGGTTGTGGCCTCTGCAGCACTGCTGGAGCTGTTACCCACTGCTGCCACAGCTGCTGGACCTCCTCCTTTTACTAGCTGCAGCTCCAACCTCCAGGGTCACAACACAAACCAAAGCTGGCAAGGCAGGTGTCTTTACAGGCTGTCTCCTCCCTGGAGGCATAGGCCTGTCCACTGTGAACCTGCCTATCATCTGATGCAAGGCACAGCCTAACAGTATTTAAACCTGTCTTTTCTACCAATTAAGCAAATTACTCATTATTCAGCATTCCCATGTGTCTGTGAAAATAAATATTGTCTTTTCTCTTGTTAAATGCCTATTATAAATTAATTTGCAGACATCCACCATTTGATGACTGGAAACTGCTGGGTAGAAACTGATTGAGCCTCCCATTCTTCCTCCCCTCTTCTTGAATTTAATTGTCTTTTTATCTTATGTGAGCATATTGTTGTTAATCTGCAAGTTTCAAATTCATATTGAGTACATGTGATGCTTATTTTTTCATTCTTTTTAAACTGTACTTACAAGCAGTTTCTTCAAATCTATTTAAGTTGTAACAAAGTATACAAAATCTCCATCTTTTTTGGTTCAACAGTACTACTCCATGGTATACATATACCATGGTTTATTAATCCACTCATATATTGAAGGGCACTAGGGTTGTGGCCACATCTTTGTGATTGTAAACTGGGTTGCAATACACATTCAAGTGCATATATCTTTATGGTAAAAAGACAATTTTCCTTTGGGTAGATACCTAGTAATGGGATTGCAGGACCAAATGGAAGGTCTACTTTTAGTTGAAGACTCTCTGTACTTCTTTCCATAAAGGCTATACTAGTTTGCAATTCTACAAATGGTGCATGAGTATTCCTTTCTCTCCATACCCACACCATCATCTGTTATCTTGGGAACTTGTGATGTGGGCCATTCTCACTGCAATTAGGTGATATCTCAAAGTGGTATTTCTTTAATAATTAGAGACGATGAGCATTTTCTCATGAGTTTCTTGGCTATTTGTCTGTGCTCATAAGAAAGGTTTCTGTTCATGTCTCAAGACCAGATTTTAATGTGACATTTTTCCTCTTGTTGATTTGCTTGAGTTCCTTGTAGATTCTAGCTATTTACTCTGTATCAGATTCATAGCATGCAAATATATTTTAACAATGTTGATTCTTCCCATTCAACCATGAGCATTGTATGTTCTTACATCTGTTAACATACTTTGATATTTATTTCTATTTTTTTATTGTTGAGGATTCATTGAGGGTACAAGAAACCAGGCTACATTTATTGCATTTGTTAGGTAAAGTCCCTCTTATAATCGTGTCTTGCCCCCAAAAGGTGTGGCACACACCAAGTCCGACCCCCCTCCCTCTTTCCTTCTCTCTGCTCTTCCTTTCCCCACCCGTCCCTCCTTCTTTCTCTCTCTCCTCTCCACTTCCCCCACCTCCACCATGTCCTTAATTGTCCTCATATAAAAATTGAGTACATAGGATTCATGTTTCTCCATTCTTGTGATGATTTTTTAAGAATAATGTGTTCCATTTCCATTCAGGTTAATACAAAGGATGTAAAGTCTCCATTTTTTAAAATGGCTGAATAGTATTCCGTGGTGTACATATACCACAACTTGGTAATCCATTCCTGGGTTGGTGAGCATTTAGGCTGTTTTCACATTTTGGCGATTGTAAATTGAGCTGCAATAAACAGTCTAGTGCAAGTGTCCTTATGATAAAAGGATTTTTTTCCTACTGGGTAGATGCACAGTAATGGGATTGCAGGATTGAATGGGAGGTCTAGCTTGAGTTCTTTGAGGTTTCTCCATACTTCCTTCCAAAAATGTTGTATTAGTTTGCAGTCCCACCAGCAGTGTAAAAGTGTTCCCTTTTCTCCACATCCAGGCCAGCATCTGCAGTTTTGAGATTTTGTGATGTGGGCCATTCTCACTGGGGTTAGATGGTATCTCAGGGCGGCTTTGATTTGCATTTCTCTAATAAATAGGGATGATGAGTATTTTTCATATGTTTGTTAGCCATTCATCTGTCTTCTTTAGAGAAGGTTCTATTCATGTCTCTTGCCCATTGATATATGGGATTGTTGGCTTTTTTCATGTAGATAAATTTGAGTTCTCTATAGATCCTAGTTATCAAGATTTTGTCTGATTCAAAATATGCAAATATCCTTTCCCATTGTGTAGGTTGTCTATTTGCTTTCATTTTTGTCTCCTTAGCTGTACAGAAGCTTTTCAGTTTAATGAAGTCCCATTTGTTTATTTTTGTTGTTGTTGCAATTGCCATCGCAGTCTTCTTCATGAAGTCTTTCCCCAGGCCAGTATCTTCTAGTGTTTTTCCTATGATTTCTTAGAGGATTTTTATTGTTTCATGCCTTAAGTTTAAGTCCTTTATCCATCTTGAATCAATTTTTGTGAGTGGAGAAAGGTGTGGGTCCAGTTTCAGTCTTTTACATGTGGATATCCAGTTCTTCCAGCACCATTTATTGAATAGGGAGTCTTTTCCCCAAGGTATTATCTTCTTTGGTTTATAGAAAATTAGGTGGTTATAACATATTAGTTTCATTTCCTGGTTTTCTATTCTATTCCAAATGTCTATGTCTCTATTTTTGTGCCAGTACCATGCTGTATTGACCACTATGGCTTTGTAGTATAGCCTAAAATCTGGTATGGTGATGCCCCAAGCTTTATTATTACCAAGAACTGCCTTAGCTATACGAGGATTTTCTGGTTCCATACAAAACACAGAATCATTTTTTCTAAATCTTGAAAGTACAATATTGCCATTTTAATAGGAATGGCATTGAATAGGTAGATTGCTTTGGGAAGTATAGACATTTTAACAATGTTGATTCTTTCCATCCATGAGCATGGTATGTTCTTCTATTTGTTAATAACCTCTGCTATTTCCTTTCTTAGAATTTTATAATTTTCTTTGTAGAGGTCCTTCACCTCCTTTGTTAGGTATATTCCTAGGTATTTCATTTTTATTGAAGCTATGGTGAAGGGAGTTGTGTCCTTAATTAGCCTCTCATCTTGACTGTTATTGGCATATACAAAGGCAACTGATTTGTGGATGTTGATTTTATATCCTGAGACATTACTGTATTTTTTGATGACTTCCAGGAGTCTTGTGGTTGAGTCTTCAGGGTTCTATAAGTATAAGATCATGCCATCAGCAAAGAGGGTGAGTTTGACCTCCTCTGCTCCCATTTTGATTTCCTTTATTTACATGTTTTGCCTAATTGTATTGGCTAGAACCTCCAGCACTATGTTGAAAAGTAATGGTGACAGAAGACAACCTTGTCTTGTTCCAGTTCTAAAAGGAAAAGCTTTCAGTTTTACTCCATTCAATAAAATATTAGCTGTGGGTTCTAATTGGAAAAGGATGCTGGATTTTATTGAATGCTTTTTCTGCATCTATTGAGAGGATCATATGGTCTTTATTTTTGCTTCTGTTAATATGGTGGATAATGTTTATGGATTTCCATATGTTAAACCAGCCTTGCATCCCTGGAATGAAACTTACTTGATCATGATGTACGACTTTTTTGATGATAAGCTTTAATCTATTGGCTAGGATTTTCTTGAGAATTTTTGCATCTATATTCATTAATGAAATTGGTCTGAAATTCTCCTTTTTAGTTGCATCTTTTCCTGGTTTTGGTATCAGGGTGATGTTTGCTTCATAGAAGATGTTGGGGAAGATTTCTTCCTCCTCAATGTTTTGGAATAATTTCTGCAGTACAGGAATAAGCTGTTCCTTGAAGGTTGGATAAAATTCTGGTGTGAAGCCATCTGGACCAGGGAAATTTTTTGTTGGAAGATTTTTTATTGTTTCTTTAATCTCAGTGCATGAAATTGGTCTGTTCAGAAGCTCTGTTTCTTCCTGGCTAAGTCTAGGGACAGGGCGTGATTTCAAATATTAATCCATTTCCTTCACATTGTCAAATTTCTGGGCATAGAGTTTCTGGCAGTATTCAGAGATTATTTTTTGTATATCTGTGGCATCAGTTGTTATTTACCCTTTATCATTTCTAATTGAGATTACTAGAGATTTTACTTTTCTATTTCTATTTAGTCTGACCAAAGGTTTATCTATTTTATTTATTTTTTAAAAACAAACTTCTTGTTTCATTGATTTTCTGAATGATTCTTTTGTTTTCAATTTCATTGATCTCTGGTTTGATTTTGGATATTTCTTTTCTTCTACTGGGTTTAGGCTTAGATTGTTCTTTTTCCAATTCCATAAGATGTCTTGTGAGTTTGTTGATGTGCTCTCTTTCTGTTTTTGGAATGTAGGCATCTAAAATGATAAATTTTCCTCCCAAAACTGCTTTTGCAGTACCCCACAGGTTTTGGTAGCTTGTGTCATCGTTGTTGTTATGCTCAAAGAAGTTAGTAATTTCCTGTTTTATTTCTTCCTGCACCCATCTGTCATTCAACAAAAGGTTGTTTAATTCCCATGCCTTTGCATAGGATTGAACATTTTTGTTAGAGTTGAGTTCCACCTTTAGTGCCTTGTGGTCTGAGAAGATACAAGGTAAAATTTCAATACTTTTGATTCTTTGGAGGTTTTGTTTTTCTTTTTCCTGGGATTTGATCAATTTTGGAGAATGTTTCATGGGGCTATGAGAAGAATGTATATTCTTTATCTTTGGGATGAAGTGTTCTATATGCGTCTATCAAGCACAGTTGTTCTAGGGTCTCATTTAAGTCCCTTATATCTTTGTTTAATTTCTGTTTAGAGGATCTGTCCAGCTCTGTAAGAGGAGTGTTAAAGTTCCCTGCTATTATGGTATTATAGGATATCATATTGCTCAGACTGAGTAAGGTCTTTTTCAAAAATCTGGGAGCATTTAAATTGGGTGTATAAATATTTAGAATTGAAATGTCTTCTTATTATCTTTTTCCATTGACCAATATAAAGTGATCATCTTTGTGTTTTTTGAGTTTAGTTGCTTTAAATCCACATGTATCTGAACATAAGATTGTAACTCCTCTTTTCTTCTGAATTCCTTTGGCTGAAAAATTGTCTTCCAATCCTTAACTCGAAATTTTAATTTGTCTTTTGAAGCTAGGTTTGTTTCCCGCAGACAACAAATGGATATCTTGTGTTTTTTTTTAATCCAGTCAGATAATCTATACCTCTTCAGTGGGGAATTCAAGCCATTAACATTTATTGAGATAATTGATAACTATGGTAGTGTTCTATTCATGTTATTTTGTGAGAGTCCATTGCTTAGTTTTATCTTTTGCATCAGTGTGGAAGCTAGGTTCTGTCCTTTAATTGCTGAGTTCTTACTTTGCTGTTGATGTATTGTGATGATCATTGTGTAGAACAGGTTGAAGTATTTCCTGTCGAGCTGGTCTTGTTGTGGTGAATTTCCTCAATGTTTGTATATCAGTAAATGATTTGATTTCTCTGTCAATTTTAAAGCTTAACTTAACAGGATATAGAATTCTGGGCTGGAAATTGTTATTGTTCTGTTAAAGTAAATTAAAGGTAAATGACTATTGTCTTCTGGCTTGAGAAGTTTCATTAGAGACGCCTGCAGTCACCCTGCTTGATTTGCCCCTGTATGTCAACTGGCGCTTACTTCTGGCAGCTTGAAGAATCTTTTCTTTTGTCTTGACTTTAGATAGGTTCATCACAATGTGTCTTGGAGAAGCTTGGTTAGAGTTGAGGCACCCTGGGGTTTGATATCCCTCTGAAGGTAGTGTGTCAGATTCTTTGGTGGTATTTCAGAAATTTTCATTTATAATATTCTCTAGTATGGCTTCTATTTCCCTGGGCATTCTTCTTCCCCTTCTGGGATACCTATCACTCATATTTTTGAAAGCTTCATAAAGTCTTGTAATTCTGTCAGTGAAAGCTCTGCTTTCTCTCTCTTCTTTTCTTCCTCTTTAACTATCTGAGTTTTATCAAGAGCTTTGTCCTCTACCACTGAGATTATTTCTTCTGCATGGTCTAATCTGTTGTTGATACTTTCTATTGCATGTTTAAGTTCCCTAATTGACTGCTTCTGTTCCTTCAGCTCAGCTATATCCTTTCTATATTCTTTGTATCATTTATCTCTTATTTGATTCTGTTTTTGGATTTCCTTTTGGTTATTTTCCACTTTATTAGAAGTTTCCTTCATTGGTTCCATCATTTCCTTCATTGTTTTCCTCATCTGTATTCTAAATTCCCTTTTGTCATTTCTCACATTTCTTTATAGGTGGAAACCTCTGCAATAGCTACCTCATGGTCCCTTGGGGGGAGGGTTGCTCTGGAATGGTTTTTCATGTTGCCAGGATTTTTCTGCTGATTCTTTCTCATGAGTGATTTCTTTTATCTGTTTCCTTGCCCTAATTTTCTTTTCACTTCTCTTTAAGTTGCCATGCCCCTGAACCAGGGTTTTGATGAGTCCTTTTGGTGCAGGACCAGAAGGATGAGAAGGTTGAAGAGGAAGAAGGAATAAAAGAAAGAAATAAATTTAAAAAGAAAAAGGGAAAAGGAGAAAGGAGGGGTGTGTGTAAAAGAGAATATTGACAAAAAGAAGAGGGGCACATAAAGAGGGACACAGAGCAATATAGGTTTACAGTAGGATACTTTCGCCCAACCTTAAAAACCCCCCAACATCTGGGGGGTGCTGGATTGGGTGGTTCCCTTGAGGTCAGCAGCTCTTTGCGAGCCTGTTCAGTACCCCACCTCCACCAAGTAGAGAGGAAAGACAAAAATGCTATAAATTGAACCAAATCAAACAAACAGAAAACTTTATGGGATAAAATCGGGGGAAAAACCAAATAATAGGGGTAGAAATACTAGCAAAATTGAAGTTCTAATTGTTGAAAAAGGCAACAATGGGAAATTATATTTAAAGTAGAAAAATGAAGAAATAAAAGAAAAAAAAAGAAAAAATCTATAGGGAAAATGTTCAAATTAAAAAAACAAAACAACAACAACCAAAAAAAAAAAAAAAAAAAAAAAAACAAAAAAAAAAAAAAAATCCAAAAAAAAGCAGTATGTATATCTTTCTAAATATTGTCTGGGCAACAGGTGATCTTCTGGGGTATGAGATTTTAATCACAATGCTGATATGCCTGTACGAGATAGAGACTGGAGGCCTCTGCTGATTTTTCAAACCCTGCAGAGTTGCAGCCTAAATCTCTCCTCAGCCCTTGTAAAAGGCACTTTAAAATGCTAAACTTGGCTAAGCAGAAGCTTTTTTGGGAAAGTGCTTGTTTCTGGGATCACTCCTGAAGTGGCTATCTGCTTAACTAGTGTGCCAAAACCAGTCTCGCCTATGCCCCTGAGGGCTAAGGCTGCAAGGCATCTCAATCCCCTCCTTTAGGTTGCTCAGTCACTAGATTACTAGCTCCCACCCGATCCTTGCTTTGTGACCCTGAGGGTGGAACTTGCCAGGGTACTTCTCCCACAATGGCTCCATGTGGCCCGTAGCTGAACACTATTAGCTCCTTCTGCCTCAGTGGGTCAGTCTGGGGCCCTAGACAATGCTCAAAGTCCTCCACGCTCTTGCCCAAGTTCTCCCAAGGTAGTTCAACTGACTGAAAGTCCATAAAAACCAACGCAGCTCACAGGTCAGGCCTTTCCAGTTTGCAATCTCACTGCTGCTGTACTTACAGCTGCCAGCAAGATTAGACTGAATGAACACATGCAACCACTTGCCAGTGTTCCACTGCTTTTGTCCTCCTTCTGGGGTCCATAAGCCTCCCACTGACTCCCTGTGTCCTCAAAGGAATGTTTATGGTCAGATCCCATCAGCCAGAGATGCCTGGAGTCTTATCTCCCCAGACTCACTGTGCCCAGTTGCAAGGAAACTGTTACTCGGACGCCATTTTGCTCCTCCTCCCTTTGCTATATCTTTTCTCAGTGTTTCATGTCTATCTCTGTAGAGATCCTTCACATGCTTTGTTAAGTACATTCTAAGGTATTTCATTTTCCTTTCTGCTATTGTGAAGGATATTGTATCTTTGATTTGATTCTCACTTTGCCTGTTGTTGATGTATATGAAGGCTACAGATTGTGAACACTGGTTTCATATCCCAAGACATTGTTGTGCTTCTTGATCACTTCCAGGAGTCTTATGGTTGAGTCCTTGAGATTTTCTAAGTAATATATTGTTAATAAAGAACAATAGATTGACCTCCTCTGTCCCCATCTGGATACTCTTGATATCCTTCTCTTGCCTGATTGTATTGGCTAAAACTTCTAGCACTGTGTTAAGTAGTGGTGGCAAGAGTACACATCCTTTTCTAGTTCAAGTTCTAAGTGGAAATATTTTCATTTTTTCTCCATTCAGTGTAATATTGACTGTGGGTTTACCATAGATGGGTTCTATCAGTTTAAGAAATGTCCCATTGATGCTTATTTTCTTAAGGGTTCCTCTCAGAAAACAGTGATAAATTTTGTCAAATACTTTTCCTGTGTAGTTGAGAGGATCATATGTTCTTTTTTTTACTTCTGTTTATATAGTGAACTGTGTTTATGGATTTGTGTATGCTGAGCCAGCTTTGCATCCATGGAATGAAGTCCATCTGGTCATGATACATTATTTATTTATTTTTTTGACGTGTAGTTCACTTACATTTGGTAGGATTTTAGTGGGTGTATTTGCATTAATATTCATTAATGATATTGGTGTATGGTTTGTTTGATTTTCCTTTTCTGGTTTTGGTATTTGGTAATATTTGCTTTATAGTAGGAGTTGGGGAGGGTACCTTCCTTCTCAATGTTTTTGAATACATACTGAAATATAGGTTCGAGCTCTTCTTTGAAGGTTTGGTAGAATTTTGGTCTGAAATTGTGTGATCCAGGACTTTTTTGTGTAGGAAGCTTTATTGTTGTTGTTATAATTTTGTTGCTTAATATTGGTAGTTCAAGAGTTCTATTTCTTCCTCACTGAGCTTAGGGGGATAGTGTAATTCCAGGTATTGGTCCATTCCCTCCACATTTTGAAATATCTGGGCATAGAGTTTTTGTAGTATTCAGTGATGATATTTTGCTTCTCTGTGGTATCTACTGTAATTTCCCCTTTTTTATTGCTGATTGAATTTACTAGAGATCTTCCTTTTCTGCTTCAAATCTGGCCAAAGATTTATTAATTTCATTTATCTCTTCAAAGAACGAACATTTTGTATTGTTCGTCCTCTAAATGGCTCTTTTCCTCAATTTCATTTAATTTGGAATTAATTTTGGTTATTTCTTTTCTTCTACTGAGCTTGAGATGGGATCACATTTCCTTTACCTGTTCCTTGAGATGATTCATTAGATTGTTAATTTGTGCTCTTTCAGACTTCTTGATATAGGCATTTAATGTGATAAATCTCTCTCTTAGGAGTGCTTTTGCAATATCCCATAGGTTTTAAAACCTGACACCTTCATTGTCATTTTGTTCATGGAACCTAATAATTTCCTTCTTTATCACCTCCATGAGCAAGCTATCATTCAGCAATAGGTTGTTTAGTTTCTGTCACTTCATGTAGAAATGTGTGTTACTATTGGAATTAAGTTCTACTTTTACTTCATTGTGATCTGTGATGATACAAGGTATAATTTCTATGCTTATAAATTTGATTTGTGTCCTAGAATATGGTTGATCTTAAAAAATGATTTGTGAGATGATGAAAAGATCTTACATTCAGTAGCAATGGAGTAAAATTATCTATATACATGTGTTAAGCCAATTTGTTCTAGAATTGTGTTTAAGTCCATCACTTTTTTGTGTAGTTTCTGCTAGGAGGATCTGTCCAGTTCTTTCAGTGGGGTGTTGAAATCCATGATTATTATAGTGTTTTGGGTTTTTTTTTAATTTTAATCACATAGGAATATTTTTTATAAATCTATGGGTATTAATGTTGGGTCCATAAATATTTGGGATTAAAATGTTTCCTTGTTGCATTGTTCTCTTGCCCAGGTTATAGTGTCCATCATTGTCTTTCTTCTCTTTTGTTGCTTTAAAGTCAATTTTGTCTGCAAAAAAAATGCAACTGCTGCTTTCTATTCTTCTGAAATATTTTTTTCCAATGCTTCATCCTGAGTCATGATTTGTCCTTAGGAGTTAGGTGTATTTCCTGAAGAGAGCATATAATTGGTTGGTATCCTTTTAGTCAGTCAGCCAGTCTATGCCTCTTCAGTAGGGAATTTAAGCCTTTCACATTTATTGAGATAATTGATAAGTATGGTGAAGTTCTGTTCATGTTGTTGTGTGGAGGTTTTTTGCCTTTTTTTTTTATCATTGAGGGCCCTTGTGGAAGCTAATCTTAGTCATTTAGTTTCTGGGTGTGTCTTTACTTTCCTGGTGGTTCACTGAATTGGTTTGTTTATAGTCTGGGTGTGAGTACTTCCTGCAGAGCTGGTCTTGTAGTGGCAAATTTCCTCAATGTTTTCTTGTTAGTAAAAGATTTGATTTCTCCATCAAATATGAAACTTAGTGTTGTAGGATCCAGAATCCTAGGTTGGCAATTGTTTTGTTTGAGAAGGTTGAAGGTAAAGGGGGGAGTCCACTCTTTACTGGCTTGCAAATTTTTAACTGAAAAGTCTATTGTCACCTTAGTGGAGTGTGCTTATAGGTGAACTGCTTCTTACACTTGGCTGCTTGAAGAATTTTCTCATTCATTTTGACTTTTGCCAAGATTATTATAATGTGTCTAGGAGATGCTTTGTTTCAATTCAGTTCTCCTGGAGTTCAATGGCCATCTACTATCTGTAGGTCTGGTTCTCTGGCAATCCTTGTGATATTTTCAATAATAATGTCTTCAAATAGAGATTCCAGAGAGGATACAAGATGGCGAACTGAAACCAGCTTTCCACAGAGGCTCCCATCCAGAAGAAGAGTTAAGGGATGGAAATTTAGAAAGTAACCTGGAGGATTCAAGTTGTACCAAGAGAGAAGGTTGAAGAACGCACATCAACACCACTGAGGTGAGCTGAGACCACAAGGACGCAAACAAAAGGTACAAAATCTATCACCAAGTGGATGGGAGTCCTCCCTCCCCCATGAGTCCAGCTTAACAGCCCCACAAACAAAAGAACAGAAATTAAAAGCCCTCCCACTTCACTTCACAGGAGTGACCTTCTAAAAACTGGACCTACCTCCCCTACTAGGGTGCCATGGTCCTCCCCTGCCAGGCATAAAACTGTATAAAACTTTAAATATCTTCCCTGGCAATCCAGCACTCCCCTCCACTCACATGGAGGACTGGAGTTCTATCCCTCAGGAGTTAGCATCCGTGGGCGATTTATCGAGGGGAGGGGTGTGGACAGAGCCCAAGTTGTGACTGACCAGCGCTGACTCTGAGGCATGGGAGTGAGGAACACGCGGCTGAGGGGAAGTCACACCACAGCGGCACTTCCCTGCAACACTTCCCTGCGGCGGGGTGAACCAGCCCTCTTTGAGCAGCAATACAGCCAGGCATAAAACTGAGTGAAACTCTAGCCTCCCTGTTTGAAGTGCTGAGCTCCCAGTGCTCCACTCCACTCTCACTCAGAAGTCTGGAGGCCTGTCCCCCAGGAGTTTGGATCCTTGGGTGATTCCTCCAGGAGACCGGGCAGTCCCCGAGCTGCGACCGGACAGTGCTGGCAGTGAGGCATGTGAGCAAGGAGGGGGAGCCACGTCTCAGCGGCACATCCCCACGGCGTGGTGCAGCAGCCCTCCTTGGGCAGCAATACGACCAGGCATAAAACTGAGTAAGTGTTTCCAGCGCTGAGCCCCCAGCACTCCCTCCCACTCCCACTCAGGGATCTGGGGGCCTGCCCCCCAGAAGTCCGGATTGTTGGGTGACCTCTTGTGAGGTGCTCAGTGCCTGAACTACGCTGTCTCTGGGGCGCAGAAGCGAGGAGACGACGGTCAGCAAGAAGGGAACCGCTCCAGAGCAGCAGTTACCAGAGACGTGGAGCAGTGGCTGTCTGCTGGCAGTGGTGCAGCCAGGCACAAAACTGTGTGAGCTGCAGCTTGCGGCTCAAAGCACTCTCCTTCACCCCCACTCTAAGATCTGGAGGCCTGTCCCCCAGGACTCCGGATCTCTTGAGTGGCGTAGACAGAGCATAAACTGCGGCTGGTCAGTAAAGGGTAGATAGCTATCTTTTTTTTTTTTTTTTTTTTTTTTAACAGCAAAACGGTTTACTTCTAGATATTCTGAAGCCACACCCCCTGTCTCCCTGGGCAACCAGAGGAGGCCACCCATGAGTAAAGGATTTGCCTGATACTGCTCACAACCCTGGAAATCTTCCAGGTCAGGAAGAGAGGTATTCGAATTCACACCTCCAGCAGCAAAGACATTTGACCTCAGAACAGCCTCTCTTCAGCACGCGATTTTAGCAGAAACAGAGACATAGTTCCACAAAGTTATCATGTCCTGTCCTGTTCTGTTCTGTTAGCAACATCAATCAGGGGTGGGCTAAGTCTGAGTGAAACACCCCCCCCCACCTTCATCAAGTACCCAAGGATGTCAGGCCTCGCCTCCTCCTGCTAGATAGCAGCAGACTGCAGAGGCCTAGCAGATTTCCTTGCGATTCAGGCAGGTGAAAACTCTTGGAGTATCTGTTCACTACAGGCAACTGGGTCAGCCATCTGCAGAGATACCAGTGACTAGGTCTGACAAAGTGGCAAAAAGGGGAAGGAGACATCAACCTTCCCAGATTGATTTGTTTGCTAGGTGGCTTCTCCTAACTCCCCACAGCACTGGAGTAAGCCATATCAGAGTAGTCACCAGCCCCCTGAGATCCAGTCCCCAGAGACCTCTTGAACTCTCCCACCTTAGATAGGTGCCAATTGAGAAAATTTATTTGGACCTTCTGAACTGAACCAATAGACTGAGGACTTTTCAGGTGGTGTCCTGGGTGTGCATTTGTAGGAAGGTTTGATTTTCCTTTTCTAATTGGTGCCAGAGATGGGCGAGTGGAGTGACTTACCCGCTGTTTTTTCCCCACAGCTGAGACTTCAACCCAGAGTAAATGTTACACTAGGGTCGAATAGAAACCAGCTGAAAATAAGACAGAACCACTGAGCCCCACCACACCAGACAGGGCTCCAGTTTCTCAGGTCGCAACACTGTATGGGCCCTTGATAAATCCCCAGGGGAAAAATCAAAGGAAGTAAAATAACCATGGGGCAAAATCAGCAGAAAAACTCTGGTAACATGAATAACCAGAATAGATCAACCCCCCCAAGAAAAGATACAGCAGATGTAATTGAAGATCACATTCATAA
>CAUYPK010132824.1:0-47231 GCA_963574355.1 Loris lydekkerianus
TGAGGTGCATTCTGGTTGGGTGCATAGATATTAATAATTGAAATCTCATCATATTGAGTCTTACCCTTAACAAATATGAAGTGACCATTCTTATCCTTCCTTACTTTTGTTGGTTTAAAGCCTATTGTATCTGCAAATAAAATCGCAGGACCTGCTTTTGTCTGATTACCATTTGCCTGAAATATGAATGACCATCGTTTCACCCTGAATCTAAATTTGTCTTTTAAGTTAAGATGTGATTCTTGTATGCAACAAATATCTGGCCTGAGTTTTTGTATCCAGTCAGCTAACCTATGCCTCTTTAGAGGATAGAAAAATATGGAATGCTTCACGAATTTACGTGTCATCCTTGCTCAAGGGCCATGCTAATCTTCTCTGTATCCTTTCAATTTTAGTATATGTGATGCCGAAGTAAGCACCAATCACTCAATGTTTTTGAGATATGGAGAAGCCTTCCTTAGAATAAAATATAATTAAGTAATGAAGAAGAAATAATAGAATTGGAAAAGTCACTAGTAGGATGACAACAGAATAATTGATTCAGGGATGAATCATAAATGCATTGTAAAACTAGTAAGTGAACATGAAGAATATAACCTATATTTAAAATGTATTTGTAAAGACAACAAGATATTCACATGATATATAAGTATTTCTTCACATAGTATTCATTAGTTATGAAAGGAAACATAATAGTAGAGAATCCTGGCAGATGCCACGTTCATAAGTCATGAACCACTTCTGGGGTATCCTGGTTATAAAGAATATCTTGAATTGAATCCTCAGTAAACATCTGTCAAATCCAAAGTTCTACAAAGTAACTATAAATTTCTACCTTGCAAAACACAAGGAATCCAGAGAAATTGTACCAAACTGACAGAGATTAAGGAGATGTGACAACTAAATGAAGCGTGTGATCCTAAGTTGGGTATTGGGCTACAGACATTTTGAAAATCTTTTGCTCATAGAGGAAATTATTGGAACTATTGCAAAAATGTGACAGAAGTCTGTGGATCAGATGATGTTAGTTGTATGTCATTCTTTGTTTCCTGATTTGGCTGTGCTCTCATTATATGAGAAAGTGTCCTTGTCTTTTAAGCAATACATTTTAAAATATGTAACAGTAATAAAGTACTACTTTTTCTAGTGGTTGTTCAGAAAAAATAGATGTATATTATATATAAGTTGTGTGCAATACATAGTTACATAACACACACCTAAAATGACAGACAGAGAGCCACATGCACGGGAATTATTTAAGATGACTTAAAATATTAATGTTTAGGAAACTGCTTGATGGTATATGGGAATTTTTTGGACTATTGCAATTTTTCTGTATATTAAAAATTATTTTAAAATAAGATGTTAAAAAGATAATCATTTAAAAGCGACATAAAAGTTTGAAAACTGAGATTCGAGACAGACAAGAAACTGCAAAATAAGTTAGATTTGAGTTGTCTAGACAAACACATGAGCTGGCTCCTTGTTGATTTTCCAGTGACCCTCCAAATAGCAAGAGCCATTTTGGTTCCCTATTCACAGGTAGAATTATGTAATGTGTGGTTTGGATTTCATTCATAGTCTCTCATTTTGGGGGTCTGGTTTCTAACTCCTAGATAGCTTTGTAATTTACCATGATTCATGACTTCTTGCTTATGTTGTCTAATTTGTGAGAATGAATTTTCAAATCTTATAAGTCAGAATGCATATAGTAGAACCAAATTTATTGTGCAGCAGTATTTAGGACTGCTGAATTGCTTTAAGTAGAAAAAAAAATAAACAAAATCAGACATCGTAGGGTGGCACCTGTGGCTCAAAGGAGTAGGGCGCCAGCCCCATATGCCAAAGGTGGCGGGTTCAAACCCAGCCCGAGCCAAAAACAGCAAAAGAAAAAAAAAATCACACATTGTAAATGTTTTCGATAGAAATTGTCTAAATAATTTTTGTAGGGTGAGCGTGGTGGCTCATGCCTATAACCCTAGCATTCTGGGAGGTCTAGAGGAGTGGAATACTTGAGCTCAAGTGTTTGAGACCAGCCTGAGCAAGAGGGAGACCCTGTCTCTAGTAAAAATAGAAAAACTGTCTGGGCATTATGGCAGGTACCTGTAGTAACAACTACTTGGGGGGCTGAGGCAGGAGAACGAGGTTGCCGTAAGCTATTGATAAGAGGGCACTCTACCCAGGTAACAGACAAAGACTAAGACTCTGTCTCAAATAGAAAATAATAATAATAATAATAATTTTTGTGAAACAAAGCTACCAGCTTCATTAAATAATGCATTATAAAATAACAAACACATATGCATAATAGCAAAAATGTATTTATCACTGATATAACTCTGAAGTGATTGTGATTATTGTTAGATCAGCTATGTATCAGTATATTAAAAAAACTAAAATGACTCAAATTAATCCTACTACTGCTGTGACAAATTATTCAAATTATATGACAGTCTTCATACATAGAAAACATCCAATGTTTATTTATCTATATCTTTAATTTTAAAAAACATAATACTATGCAAACACCCATGAAAAACTTTTCCATAAATAAATATCTCCTCCTCCTTCTAATTTTGTTTAATTAGCTTGTCTCCACAACATAGCTGGGTATTGGGAAAATTTATAGGTTTAGCATAATTTCCAGCTTTATTGGCAATTACAGAATGGAAAACTCCACTCATGGAAATAATTATAACTTAACCTGATTGAAATCTCTCTTAACTTTTAGGAGAAAGAATGAATTCTTCTGTTTACAAGATTAGCTTTGGTGTATCTTTTCTAAAACTACGTGAATACAGCATAGAACAATTACCCTCAACTATAATTCAATCATATACATACGACCTGATCAACATTTACGGTCAAAAATTTCTATGAAATACTTCATGGCTTGATTATATGGAAGTTTGTATTGGCTCTAACTTCACCAAATTGTGAATATGAAGCAAAAAATAAGTTTACTGTCAGTGTATGGGGGTGGAGTGGGTTTATACATCAAATTAAGAAAGTCCAGTAAATACATTATCCAAAGAACAATGAAATAATATTTGGCAGGAGCCAGATTCTTTATTTTTTTATTTCAGGTTAATTTGAGGGTAAGAGACCAGATTCTTTAAAAGGAAATCATTTCATAGTAAAGCTAAGGAAAATCAGCAATAAATGCTCTTAGTTTGGGGAAAGAAGACATTAAGGTTTTACATTTATTTTTGATAGTAAATGTGCCAGGTTAAGGAGCATGAAAGTCAAACGACAGAAGTCAAAGGAATAGCTGGGTACAAGAAATTAAACATAAATTGATAATACTTTGAGTCTGAAATTGTTTATATGCACAGAGTCTAGCATGCAGATTACTGAGTATTAAATGTCAGATATCCTTAAGTACTAAGTTTGACAGGCGATTTCAGTTTGACACTTCCTGTTTTATTTTTATCATGAAAATACATCCTCTTTCTTATGTTTCACATTTTTTTTAAGAGTGATGTTTGTGAAACCATGAATAAGACAAAAATTCCTGTTATTATCAATTATGAGTTCCATCATTGAAGGAATGCCATGGAGACTGCTTGAAATATCAGTGGAGGATTTGGGAAACATGTGGCTAATGAGCACACAGTACATAAATGGTGTGAAAAGTTCTGTTCATCAACCTTGAAAAATGAGCCCAGTGGTCAACCTGAGCCCGAGGTGGGTGATAATGAGCTGAAAGCTGTAGTGGAAATGAATCCATCTCGATCTGTGTGTGAATTAGCAGCAAGGTTTGACATTACTATTCCAATATTGGGCTGCGGGATACAAATCAGTAAGGTAAACAAGCTGTATAGATCAGTTTCATGAATTAACTTGGTGAACAAAATAACCTAGTGGTATAATTACAAAATTTTGGAGGTATAAGAAGTAACAAATAAATTTGCATTTGTGTGAAAGGGTATGGCTGTATGTAACATAGGAAAATCTATGATTGCGTTAGATACATAAAACATTAATAATTATAAAACAAGGATCAAAACCAATGATAGGAAATCCTGCCATAATTATGAATTTTATGACTTGAATTAAATAAATATCAGAGAGAAATTGTCTAGAAGTTTGCTTTTCTTTAATGCCACAAAATAAAGGTAAACCATTGCTACAGTGTACTATTATATATGATGAAAGATGGATTATTCTTGACGATCCCAAGCTTTTGCACAATAGGTAGATAAAGAGGAAGTGCTGAAACAGTCTGAAATCAAATATTTATCAAAAAAAAGCTACTTGTGTCTGTTTGGATGTCCAGCGCTGTTATTATCCATTATAGCTTTTTGAAACCTGATCATTTGATTACAGCAGACGTCTACCGCAACGAATTGTAAGAAATGATGAGAATGCTAATGATTAAGCAACGGAGATGGGTCAATAGAGACAGAGCAACCCTATTGCAGGACAGCACTTGGCCATGTCACCAAAGAACGCTGCTCAAACTGCAAAAGTTGGGACTTGGAAATTCTTTGTCATTCATCATATTCACCAGACCTTGAACCAACTAGATACCACTTCCTGCAAGGAAAAATGTTCAATTCTCAAAAAGCTGTGGAAGACACCTTTTTCCATTTCATCATCACTCACTCTGCAGGCCTCTTCACTGCTGGCATAAACAAGCTACCATGAAGATAGCAAAACTGTGTTAATAGTTCAGGCACATACTCTAGTATACTGCTTTTTGTTTGAGACACAATAAACTGAACTTTTGATTTGAAATCGGACATTTCATATTTAATGACCCAGTCTATTGCTCACATCATCCTAATAAAGATACAAGAAAACTATGCACTAAAGGCCGGGTGTGGTGGCGCATGCCGGTAATCCTAGCACTCTGGGGGGCCGAGGTGAGTGGATTGCTTTACCTCATGAGTTCAAGACCAGCCTGAGCAAAAAGTGAGACCCTCATCTCTACTAAAAGCAGAAAAACTGAGGCAAGAGGATTCCTTAAGCCCAAGAGTTGCAGTTTGCTGTGAGCTATGATACCACAGCACTCTACCCAGGTGGCAGAAAGAGGTCTTTTTTTAAAAATGTCAACTTTCTGGACAGACAGGTAGCTTATGACTATAATCCTAGCACTATGAGAGGCCAAAGAAGGTGGATCACTTGAGGCCAGGAGTTTGAGACATGATAAAAACTAGCATGGTGTAGTGACCCACACCTGTAGTCACAGCTACGCAGGAGGCTGAAGCAATAGGATTGCAGGATTGCTGGAGCCCAAGAGTTGGAAGTTGGTGTTGGATATGATGCTATGGCACTCTACCCAGGGTGACAAAGTGAGACTCTGTCTCAAAAACAAACAAACAAAAAAGGATAACTTTCCAAGAAAGTTTCCAGTAAGGGAAAAAAAAAAAAAATCACTGAGCCTGTCATCTGTATTACACATGCGCCTAGAAAAGACAATTGCATAGTAACAGTGTTCAAAAGACATATGTTTTATTGTAACGTTTTTGTCAGCCTTGATTTACTAGGAATTGACTAGTAAATCATGACAATAGTAGGAAGTGCCTCCAGTAGTGAGACTCTTCCAGTGTTACTGTAATTTCTACTAAGTGTTTCCTCTTTGATATTTCTTGTTTAAGAGATGTTTAAGAACATTCTTTGCTCCAGGCATAGCAAATAGAATTCCACCTCGTCTTTCCAATATCTCAGAGGAAGAACAGTTTAATGATATATTTTGATTTTTTAATACATGCTATTTCATGGAAACAGCTCCAATTTACTCATAAAATACTTAGACTCTGTTTATATGTTAGTTTAACCTTTCTTTGGGTTTCGTGTTGTAATGACATACTTATTTTTGCTTTCACTCTTGACCAGAATCTAACTTTAGGTTACTCTTATTTATTTGTTTTTTTAAGGTTCTACCAGAGAAGGAAAACATGACATTATTTAATCTTATTTTAAATGGCAAAGTTCAGTAGGGGTTACACACTGGTAATAATCCCATTTGGGAAATAAAAGTGATTGTGAAAACACCACCAATTTGTTTATGCTAGTGCCTTTTAAAAAATTCAGAGTAAGAACTTTAAAACGGAATCATGTAGATCCATTTTGAACTTTGTTTATAAGCGAATGAAATAATCTGGTTCTGTGAGCCAGGGCTATGTAACTTTGTTTCCTTAGCCATTCTTGTCCTCCTCACTTGTTTCATTTACCAAGTGAGAAAATTGAACGACATGACTTCCACAGTCCCTACAGCTCTGTAGTGCCCTGATTTGTCTTCTGTCTGACTCCAACATGCATAAGCAAAAACTCATCAAAGATGAGCCCTAAGTCCAGGGCATTGTTCACTATGAGAAAATAACTAATTGAATAAATAAATGAGGTGTATTTTGAAAGAAAATAAGTATAGCTTAAGCCTCCTTTTGTTTGAATTTGCTCTGCCCTCTGCTTGGAAGTCTTCTCCCATGTTCTTTATGTGGGAATCTGCTCATTCTTATGGCAGATCAATTGTTAACCTCTTTCCCGTGTTCTCTTTTCTCACCACCTGTCCTAGGGAAACGTAAAAAATCCTTTCTAAAGTTTCAATTCGTTGCACCCCCTTTCTAGAAAAAAAATTTTTTGTGAAACTTCTCCAGGTAATTTGTTTTACTTATTTGGTCATCCTAAAATAATAAACATATTATTTGACATAATGAGTTAGATAGTGTATCTGAAAAAAATCAAACATCGAAATGTAATGAATTTAAATGGGTAAGCATATTCTTTTGAGATTGAGTAATAATTGCAGTGTTGTTTACTGCTTGAAATGTGCTGATTTGAGGGACTTAAATGTTGAAAGCACGAATTGCTAAACACTAACTTTAAAATACGTAAAATGAATTGATCCCAGTTGTGACACAGCATGCAGCGTCTATGACAAAAGCTCAATGTTATCAGCTAAAGCCCTATTACAAGTAAATTTATCCTCCTAAAAGTGGGACAGTCACAGTGACAGAGTTAGGAACCTCTAGACTGTGAGTTTCCGTGTTTTTGATGATCTTCACAAATTCGCATAGTGCTGATCAGGAATTTTATAGAATGTCTTAATTTGGATTTATCTGATGTTTTCTCTCATAGTCAGACTAAGCGTAGGTGTTTTAAGGAGAATGATCATAGAAGTAAATGCTGTTATCATGTGATACACTTTTACATTCTATTTACCATGATAGAATATCACTCTAATGATCTTATATGTGGTAATATTACATATTACTGAGAGAAAAATTTTTGTGTATAAATGTATTTACTTGTCTAATATCTGTCTTCTTATAAAATAGAAAGTAAGCTCCATGAAAACAATTATTAGGTTATCACCTCCATCACTCCATCTCGAGAGTATTGAAGAATATGGGACACATAATAAAAGCATGATGAGTATTTGTTGAGTTGAGTGAATGCATCTTGTGTCTGAGCAGCTGACTCCTATCTTGATTCCAGTGAGTGCAGTGGTCAATATACAGACTAGAGTAACATACCAAGGTGCCATCTCTGAATTGGGGTATAATGTCAAGGACAACAAACCTTACCAGCTTTATTGAGATTAGTTATTAACAGACATGCTCTAATCTTAGAGCAGTGGTTCTCAACCTTCCTAATGCCGCAAATCTTTAATACAGTCCAAAGGGGTGGCGACCCACAGGTTGAGAACCGCAATCTTAAAGGCTCTTAGACTAAAACATACCCTAAATCAAAACAGAGCTTTATCAAAGTTTGATAATCAATATGTATCCTTTGCGAGTATTCAAGCAAAACATAAAAACAGAAGGAATTTCATACCCGGTATTGGCTACTAAGACATTAGAAGTTTGAAAAGGCAAAACAAGGAGATGAAACTAAGAAACAACAGGATGATGCTACTCCAGGAAGCTGGAGAAGAAACAGGAACGACTTTACTACCCATAGGCCAGGAAAAGTGTGATACTGAGGCTGTCGCTTGCTTATGGAGCCGAAGAGAAGCACTTGCCTTCTGTGGATGCTTCTGCTCCTGTGGTAGCTCCTGCTAGAAGCATTGCCAGAGCTGGAAAAAACAGCATTATTGCTCTTCCTATACTTCAATCTTCTGTCAGCACATCCCATGAACGATAGGTGACCAGGATGCAGTAATCTAGCAAGGGACAATAGGTAATGTATTTATAGGCTTCCCATACAGGAAAAGAGGAGGGGCTTGCTGAAGAGTAACTAGTCCAACTGAGGAAAGGAGGAGTGATTAAAATATAAATGAGATTTTATGCAGTCAGTAAGATCCATAAACTTTTATTGAAAAACTATTATAAACAAGGCAGATAATGTCTAAACAAGGCATTGAGCTAAATGTTTGAAAAATTCAAAATATGTAAGAGATAAGCCCTGGTCTACTATGGAGGCTGCTATAGTGAGAACAGACATACATAATTGAAACCACACAAAGCATTTGTGAAGAATATCCTAATAAGACTATCAACAAAGTAGTAACTAAAGACAAAGGAGAAAATCGTTAACTTTAACCAGGGAAACAAATGGTTAAAAAGGTTAAACACCTTAGACAAATTGGCCGGATTAAAATGCTGATCCTGCTATTTTCTTTCTAAATATTTATTAGTTTCTTTTAAAGGTTTTTATTATTATTAATTGAAAGAAGGAAATAAAAATAGAAGTTGATTACTTTGCTCTGATCTGGGTGTTTCATTTCTTTTAAATTTAACTTTCCATAGTTTTAAAACTTTATTGTATTTTAAAATCGAAAATTTGAAAAAAATTTGCAAAACATAGAAGTTATATAAACACCTGAGGACTGTTCAACTAGGTACAGAGTCATTATACAATTTGAAATATGAACAAGGTTAAGTTAGAATCTTGTCTTATGCTACATAAGGAATGGCATAGATGAAGCCCCTCTTTTAACCACATGTACCCATTAAATAGGTGCATGTGTGTATGAAGTACAATTGGTTTCTGATAAGAAAGTGTACATTTTTGATTCTGCTGAAGATTTTATTGACATTTATAACAAATGGCTAATTCTGTTAGCACCAGCACTCATAGCGTATAAATGTTATATTTGTTACATATTTGTTACACAATGTAATAATAATAATAGTAATAATAATGAATTGGATGTTTTAACTTATAAAGCTGATTAGTCAGAACTAATGTATCTTCCAAAGTTTAGTAGGATAAATGGTTCAGAATTAAGCAAAGTAACTAGAAACTTTGCTTAGGACAGAGAATTCGCATATGGAAACCAATCTACAGATGTTTCTTATCTCCTGAAGTGTAAGCTGAGAAGCACCAGGTGATGGCAAATGATTCGTTTACATTATACCAGACAAAAACATCTCATTGATATATAGTTCCTTCTTACTTCTGAGGTAGCACAAAGTGCCATTTTAAATTCATTTTAAAATTTTGAAAAGATGTTCTCGTGTATGTACATATATATTTAAGTTAAAAATAAGTATAAATATAAAACTATGCACATGAATAAACACATACAATAAAATATGAATTATTTAAAAACTCGGACATAGGTATCTTCATAGAGATATGAAAAATTAGATATGTCCAGACTTAGCCAAAATATGGAAGTTTTAATAGGTATTTTCTCTGAAAAAAAAAAATCTTGACTCCATCTAAACTACCCTTGCAATACACCATCTCTTGCAAAAAACAAGTATTCTATCTATCCTATAATTTATCTCAAAAATGGTAATAAGACTTTTTAAAGGTTTATAAACATGTTTCCTCTAAATATGAATAAATAAAACATACAAAGAAATAATAACAAAAAGATAATCTATATGGCTATCTCCTTTATGGAATTGGTAGAGCATGAGCAAAACATTGCAGCATCAGACAAAGTATTTGTGAAAGAGATACTATCGACAGGAGCCTTTAAATTCTGAGGAAAAATTCTCATGGATTTAATTATAGAAGTTTTCAATCTCTGATATTTCCTCCTTCAGCTGTTTTGGTTCTCTATATAAAGGTCAACCAAAATCAAGCTTTTTGCTATTTCCAGCATGAAGTGTATTTATAAACTATACAATGAAAATAATAAAACATAAATTACACATTTCCAATTTGAATACAAATATTATAAACCATACAAACATATGGTTTTTAAAGCAGATTAGACTGTAATATAGTTCTGCCCTTTCGGATGTAACATATTTTTAGAGGAACATTCTACAAAACAAAAACTACTAAGGGCAGAAAAATGAATTTGCATCACTTAACTTTGGGAGTGCTAGTGATGTACTGATATACTTGTATAGCATATCACTGGTATTTCTAAAATTAAACCCTACCTCAAGTTGCACAATACACACACACACACACACACACACACACACACACACATATATATATATATATATATACACACAGAGTCTCATTTTATCACCCTTGGTAGAGTGCGGTTACATCGCAGCTCACAGCAACCTCCAACTCCTGGGCGTAGGCGATTCTCTTGCCTCAGCCTCCCGAGTAGCTGGGACTACAGGCACCCACCACAACGCCCAGCTAACAAACATTTAATCATCAAAGCATTTTTCTTCTTTAAGTCTTCCAATGTAGTGACATAGCTGCACAACCGTTGCCAGCTCAGCCCACACACACGTCATCATGACGCCCCTCTTGAGTAGTAACGGAACTTCCAGTTCACCTCAAGGTGCCGGAAGAAGTTGGCCGGGGGCTTAACGCCTGAGGGCTTTGATGGATGAGGATGAAGGGTCTTCGAGTCGTTTGTTTCGGTACATCAGGGTCTTGATGAATTGGTGAACTTGTAGCAAAACCATAAAGGATGCAGAGATGACACAGACTGTTTACCTTCCGTTAAAGCTGAGTAATTCGTTATGACCGTTTATCTTCCCTTGAAGCTGAGTAATTCATTACCTCAGAGTTCTGCGTAGGGCTGGGCTCTTCCTGGGCCAGCATGGCTGCAGCATAGCAGACTTTGGCTTATACCACGAGTCTATTGCTGAGGAGGGTCGGCAGCAAAGAAGACGCTGTTGGCACTTTTGAGTCCTGGGTTTGGGAAGGTGGAGTACTGAAGAAGTACCTGACATTTTGCCATCACGTGTGACATGCTGCTGAAGGGAATTCCTAGGAGAAGAGCAGCGAGGGAAGCGGTGGACTGTGGCTGAGGACTGGCTTTGGCACCTGCTCTCTCAGGTAACTCCTGCTCTGGTCCCTGGGATTCCTCAGAATTAAAAGATGTTCCTGAAGGAGTTTTCTGGGAATCATCCTGCCTTTCCACTGGTAAAGTGGGGCTGTAACTTTCTGGTTGCGGGAAGCTGGTTTTTACTTATTTTCTGAAATTTAATTTTTCCAGAAAGCAGGTAATTGTAATTTTTGTATGCATATCTAAATGGCTTACCAGTGTGCCACGGAATTGGAGGAGAAGAGGGAGGGAAGCAGTGGACTGGCTGAAGACTGGGCTCCACCACCTGCTCTGTCATGTGACTCCTGCTCTGGTCCCTGGGATTCCTCAAAATTAAAAGATGTTGATGTTGCTGAAGGGGGTTTCTGGGAATCATTCTGCCTTTCCATTGGTAAAGTGGGGCTATAACTGTCAGGTTGTGGGATGAACTGGGAAGCTGGTTTTTCCTCATTTTCTGGAATTTAATTTTTCTAGAAAGCAGGTAATTGTAATTTTTGTATGCATATCCAAGTGGCTTATGAGTGTGCCATGGAATCTGAGAAGTGTGAAGGAAGCAGTGGACTCTGGCTGAGGACTGGCTCTGGCTCCTGCTCTCTCAGGTGACTTCTGCTCTGGTCCCTGGGATTCCTCAGAATTAAAAGATGTTGCTGAAGGGGTTTTCTGGGAATCATCTCCTGCCTTTCCACTGGTAAAGTGGCACTATAACTTTCAGGTTGTAGGATGAACTGGGAAGTGGGTTTTTCTTCATTTTCTGGAATTTAATTTTTCTAGAAAGCAGGTAAATATAATTTTTATATGCATATCCAAGTGGTTTACGAGTGTGCCACAATGATTTCATACAGAAGTGATCTAGAAATATAATGTCTCAGGATATAATATTAATGTCCAAACAATCATTAGCCATCATATACACCAATGACAGTCAAGCTCAAATCAAATCAAAGCTACAATACAGACTCTTCACAGTAGTTTCAAAGAAAATGAAATACCTAGGAATATACCTAATGAAATCCATGAAGAATCTCTACAACGAGAACTATGAAGCCCCGAGAAAAGAAATAACAGAAGACATTAACAAATGGAAGAATATATCATGCTCATGGCTAGGAAGAATCAACATTGTAAAAATGTTCATTCTACACAAAGTGATGTAAGGGTTTAATGAAATTTTCATTAAATAACTAATGTCATACTTTGAAGAACTTGAAAAAATGTACTTCATTTCATATAGAACCAGAAAAAACCCAAGTAGCCAAAGAAATTCTAAGAAATAAAAACAAATCTAGAGGCATCAAGTTAGCAGACATTGGCTTATACTACAAGTCTATAGTCACCAAAACATCATGGTGATACGGGAGAGGTGGCACCCCAGCCAGCTCAGCTGCCACCTCCACCCAGGGCAGAGAAACCAGAGCACTAAAGGGTGGGTAGGAAGGGCACAAGAGTTTCCAGTAGCCAGAGGGGCCAGACAACTGCTGGGAGGACACCAGCACCTTAGTGTCTCCCTCCCCTTGCCCTTGCAGCTGAACATGGAACCTCCATTTCCCAGGCCTGGTCAATTTCATGTAGGTTTTCTAGGCCTGAGAAACTAGGGGATTGTATCCATTCATTTGTTACCGAGTCCATGCCAAATGTAACTACAGTGGATCCACACATGCCAACTAACTACAGAGGACCCATGCATGCTAAATGTAACTACCAAGTCCATGTCAAATGTACCTACAGATGACCCATGCAATCATTACATATACCCCTGGACAAAGAGCCCAGAGAGAGAGACAGACAGGCAGAAAGAGAGAACTTTTTCCCTGACTTGGGTTGTTTCTCTCTGCCAGGAGCTCTGGTGTTTTTGTATTCTTTTTTGTAAAATAGATCCTGTTTTACCACTGATCTGTGGTCCTTTGGATTCATTCTTCAAATCACAAAGACCTAGAACCTACTGAAGATGAAATTGCAGTATCATATTTTGGGGGCTCATCTGGGATAGAAGATTTTGTGGTAAGCAATGGGACCACTTACCTCTATCCCATTTTTCTTTACAGCTATAATAATGGAGATTAATAATTTTGATGCCTGTCAGCTGGTAAAAGTGCGTAGTGCAACTGCTGACTGCCAGGTCACAGGCAAAAGGCTGTTGGGCAGCGGTTCTCAACCTGTGGGTTCCAACCCCTTTGTAACAATGAAAATACATCCTGCATATCAGATATTTGCAGTACAATTCATAAGAGTAGCAAAATTACAGTTGTGAAGTAGCAACGAAAATAATTTTATGACTGGGGGTCACTATAACATGAGGAACTGTACTAAAGGGTCACAGCATTAGGAAGGTTAAGAACCAATTCTGTTGGGAAATGAACTTTCTAATTCCCTTTGGCTCCAGAAAAGAACTGAAGGGAATGTTAGAAGGCTTTTGAAACTATTCTGTATTCACCCCTTTTTTCTACTTGAGAGCCAAGCAAAGAAGTAGTAACCAGAGGCCCTGGGGTCCACAGCAATGGTTCTGATCTTAGGACATGGAAGGGCTTTCTGAAAAATGTGCTATCCCATCTCTTTTACTATCTGCAATGCTCTTTCATGGTCCCAAACTTTTCCTATTTATCTCTATAGACCTCTGTTGCTTTTCTGCCTCCTTGTAGTTTACATGCTTTGTTTGAATGTTGGTAAAGTGTTGCTTAACACATTTAGTTAATTTTGTACTGGCTTATTCTGGTATTTTTCAGATGTTCTAAGAGTGCTTCAGATGTTGTAAGTGTGTTGTAAGGTCTTTTTTAATTGCTTTTCATTGCAAAATTAAATTCAATTTGCTTTTTGTGTTGGAAAAAAAAACACTTAACCAGGCCTAAAAGTTGTATCTAAACAAAGGGCAAAATGACTCCCCTACATGGCTTGTCTGGGCAACCAGAAACCTGTGATGGGAAGCACAGGGCAACTCCCCAGGAAACAATGGCCCTAAACCCTGAGCTACAGTTCAGTGTCTTAAAAATGAAGAAAGGCAATGAAAATGACCTGGGGTAGTTGATATCTTCTGGTTTATTTGTGTAAGTGGGAAAGATTAAAATAATTCCAGGTTTCTCTAAGAGTTTGGCTAATTGTAATGCAAAAGTTTCAAAGTATCTCTCAAACCCAATTTGTAACTGAGTTGAATTGCTATTGCCTTGCTAACTTATGGGAAAGAAAAGGGAGGTTGGAAAGCATAGCATTTAAGACCTGCTCATGACAGAAAGCCTATTTTCCTTTGTTACTGGGGATTTAAAAAAGCTTGTAGAAATTATAAAAGGTTACATGTACAAGCACTGCATAGCCGTTTTCTCCAGGGTGGAGCTCATCCTCACTTTGATTGATACTCTGGGGCAGACACAGAAAGGGGCAGAACTTGCATCAAGTGGGACCAGGTTCCTGGATACCTGATTTTTCAGGCTGTGCTTCCAGCAAGTAATAAGCACCGGTGAGCCAGCAGATATAAAGTGCTACACTGGTAAGAGTGTCTAAATCCAAACAAGCCCAGAGGCCACTCTCCTCAGGAATTCTTCCCCAAGCATTGGAAGGCTGCTTCCTTTTGTTTGGCTGAAAGTCTTCTTGGGTTGGTCAGAGGATGCTTTGACAACCCCGGAATACAGGGTGGGATTGACTAAGACGCTGGTTGTTCAGGCTTTCCCACAGATGAGTGTCCTTCTCTATCTAAGAGAACAACCAGGTAATCTTCTCTTGCCAAGAGAACTGTCATCAGTTGGGACTACTATGGCTTTCAGGTACCTGATTTTTTGGCCTGTGCTGCCAGAATACTCCACTGGTCTATGTTGGAACATGTCTGATTCCCAGACATTGAAAAAAGAATGCATGGTTTTCTTCTGCACCCAGGCCTGGCCTCAGAGTATCAACTCTCCAATGAGGTGAACAATGGCCACCAGAGGGTACTCTAAATTATGATACTATTTTTCAATTAGATATTTATTGTAAACAAGAAGGAAAGTGGTCTGAAGTGCCCTATGTGCAAGCTTTCTTTTTCTTCAGGGACAATCCCCAACTGTGTAAAACCTGTCAGATAGATTCAGCTTTCCTGACTGCAGTAACTTTCCCAAATGGTCAGGGATTCCTGAGAGAGAGATGATGTCACCACTTAGTTTAAACCCATTATCTACTTCTCCTAAACCTTCCTCCTTGCGTTTAGAAAACTCCAGGAGGGAGGCTGTCCCAAGAGTTTCTTCTGGTCCTACTGGGACACACAGAAGGCACTCATATCCTTCTTTATGTTCCTTGTTTAAGACTGTGTGGGTGGGGATAGGAGAAGTGCATGAGTATTCACTCCATTTTCTCTGTCAGATTTAAAGCAAATTAAGGTAAATTTAGGAAAATTTTCCGATGACCCTAATTGATACACTGATGTTTTCTGAGGGTTAGGACAAAGCTTTGACCTCTCTTGGAGAGATGTAATGCTACTACTAGTTCAAACTTTTAACTTTTAATGAAAAAAAAAAATGAAGTTTTTGGATGAGGCTAGAAAGTGGGATAATTTGTGGTTCATGTCCAATACTGATGGCAGTATGTCTCCTGAGGAAAGGGACAGATACTCCATGGGAAGAAAGGCAATTCCCTTTGAGGATCCTGAATGGGACCCTGAGAAACAAGGTGACTGGTGGCGTAAACATTTTCTAACATGTATCGTGGAGGGTTTATGTCAATCCAAGAAAAAAGCCTATGAACTATTCTAAGTTGTTTACTACTTACTGGGTGCAAAATAAGAGTCCCTCAGCCTTTCTTGAGCAGCTTAGGGAGGCGATGAGAAAACACTCTCAGTTAACACCTGACTCCATAGAGGGTCAAATTATTTTAAAAGATAAATTTATCAGGTGGCACCTGTGGCTCAAAGGAGTAGGGGGCCAGTCCCATATACTGGAGGTGGCAGTTTCAAACCCAACCCCAGTCAAAAACTGCAAAAAATAGAAAATAAATAAAAATAAAAGATAAATTTATTCCTCATGTAGCCCCAGACATTAGAAGAAAACTCCAGAAATTGACTGTAGGCCCAGATCATAACCTGGAGAATCTTCTTAAAATGGCCACAGTGGTCTCTTATGACTTGAGATCTAGAGAAAGAGGAGGAAAAAGACAGAAGGGAGAGAAAAAGAATGACAGCTCTAGTAATAGCACTCCGACCAATGAGCACCATTCAGGTGCAGAGGGAAGTAAGAGGAGCTAAGAACAAGTGCTTCCAATGTGGTCAGACTGGCCACTGCAGGAAAGATTGCCCCCAGCAGCATCACTGGCTGGGTAAGCCATCTTGCCCCTGACCAGAATACAGGGGTGACCACTGAAGGGTAGCCTGTCCTCAGAGGCGAAGACCACTTGGGACAGTGATCCCATCAGTGCCCTAACTGGGCTGAGGGTGCCTAGGGCAGATTCTCATGGCTCCAGCTTGTGTCATCACCCCTCAAGAGCCCCAGGTCTGCCTCATAGTGGAGGGTTAGAAGGCAGAATTTCTTCTGGACACTGGAGCAACCTTTTCTGTACTCCTCTTTAACCCTGGACTTTTATCCTTCAAATCTGTAACTATACAGGGGGTGTCTGGAAAGCTGGTTATGAAATTTTTCTCTCAACCTATAAGATGCAATTGGGGTGACTGGCTATTCTCTCACGCCTTCTTAATCATGCCTGAAAGTCCTGCTCCCCTTTTGGGGAGGGACATGCTAACTAAAGTGGGAACAATCATTTATATGAATATGGGACAACAACCTATTCTCTGCCTTCCCTTATTAGAGACAGAAATTAACCCAGAAGTGTGGGCTGCTGAGGGACAGGTGGGAAGAGCAAGATATACCCAACCAGTCAAAATTAAGTTTAAAAATCCCACCATCTATCCCAGTCAAAAACAATAATCCAGACATGGTTTTGCATACAGATGGAAGTTCTTTAATAGAACAAAAAACTCCCAAAGCAGGCTATGCTGTAGTTACTCAGTATGCTGTAATTGAGAATGGGTCTCTCCCTTCAGGAATTAGTGTGCAATCAGCTGAAATAATAGTTTTAACCTGTGCTTTAGAAATTGGGAGAAACAAATGTGTCAGTGTATAAAATGACTCAAAATATGCATTCCTCATTTTACATGCCCATGCTGCCATTTGGAAGGAAAGACAATACCTAACTTCCAATGGCTCCCCCATAAAATACCATCATGAAGTAGACAGGTTGTTACAAGCTGTTTATGCTCCATAAGAAGTAGCAGTTATTCATTGTAAAGGACACCAAAAGACCTTAGATGAGATTTCCGAAGGTAACCAACTTGCTGATTGCCACAGGAATAATCCTCCTTTTGGCACCTCTCATTTGGGAGGGATCACTTGAGAATCATGCACCTCAATATACCCCAAAAGAAAAGAAATTGGCTTTATCCAGAGACTATTCACTACCTCCATGAGGCTGGCTACAAAATAAAAGTGGACTTTCATTATTACCTGCCACAAGCCAAGAGAAAATACTTAACATTTGCATAAGTCTTTTCGTTTTGGCCCTGAAAGTATCTATCACATGGCTAAAGCTCTCTTTATTAGAAAGAAGTTATTTAAAACCATGAAACAGATAGCAAGAATTTGTGAAGTATATCATAATTCTTCAAATCACCATCTAGCTCCCTCAGATATACAGAAACAAGGTAAATATTCAGGTAAAGATTGGCAGATGGATTTCACTTATCTTCCTCAGGTACGTGGTATATAATACTTGCTGGTAATTGTGGATACTTTTACTAATTGGGTTGAAGCATTCCCTTGCAGAGCAGAAAAGGCCCAGGAAGTTGTAAAGGCTTTATTATATGAGATTATTCTCAGGTTTGGACTTCCTCAGAGTTTGCAAAGTAATAATGGGCCGGCCTTTAAATCAGCTGTTACATCGGGAATATCTAAAGCCCTGGGCATAAGATATCATCATACTGTTCTTGGAGGCCCCAATTCTCTGGGAAGGTAGAAAAAAATGAATGATAAAATGAAAGGACAGTTATGAAAGCTAACTCAGGAGACCCTTGGAATAAATTACTTTCCATTGTTCTCCTTAGAATAAGAAATTTACCTCAAAAACTCGGTTGTAGCCCATTTGAATTATTATATAGAAGACCCTTTTTAACTAACAATTTGTTTTTAGATTAAGAAACTACAAAATTAGTCAAACATATTACTTCTTTAGCTAAATTTCAACAAATCCTTTAAAACCTCCCAATTACATTTTCACCTTCAACACTAAAAGAACTTTTCTGTCCTGGAGATCTACTTATGATCAAAACTCTTCCCTCCAATTCACCTTCCCTGACCCCAACTTGGGAAGGTTCCTTGGCTGTTATCTTGTGTTCTTCTGCAGCTGTTAAAGTTATGGGAATAGATTCCTGGATACATCATTCACAAGTAAAATACTGGAACCCACCACCTCCTACAGAAGCAGACCATGAAGAGAATCAACCACAGTCCACTTACACTTGTGAACTGAAAGAAAATTTAAAGTTATTATTTAGAAGACAGCAAGGAAAGTATTAATATAGTTTTCTTTTGATATCACTGACTTTGTTCCTACAACCTGACAGCTGTAATTAACCCCCTCCTTTCACTGCTCTACCCTTGTCTTTTAATGTGCTAATCAGATCTGTGTCTTGCAGAGATGTCATCGACCCCCACACAGTAAAGATGGTTCCAGTCCAAGATCTGATTCTATCATGGACCCCTGAATCACTCTCCCTCTGGAGAAACCCTAACTGCCCCCTTCTATCATCGCCCGATTCAGCAGGAAGCAGCTAGATTGAGTCTTCATCCTTTTTCCCTAACAGCAGTTAGAGTTTCTACTCTGAGAGGGAGAACTGATACAGGACAGGTGGCTCCCCAGCCAGCTCAGTGGCAGACCTGCCACCTCTGCCCTGGCGTTGTTGGTGTAGTGGCAATGAGCAGAGGAACCAGAGGGCTGCAGGGAAGGTAGGGGGCCCCGAAGGAGGCTCCAGGAGCCAGAGGGGCCAGACAACTGCTGGGGAGACACCAGCACCCTAGTGTCTCCCTCCCCTTGCACTTGCAGCTGGACAAGGAGCCCCATTTCCCAGGCCTGGTCAATTTCACCTAGGTTTTCTAGGCCTGGGAACCAAAAGGATCCTATCCATTCATTTATTACAGAGTCCACCCCAAATGTAACTACAGTGGACCCATGCACCTAAATGTAACTACAGAGGACTCATGAACATTAAATGTAACTACTGAGTTCATGCCAAATGTAACTACAGAGGACCCATGCAAATATATATCTATATGTATATATACACCCCTGGACAAAGAGCCCGGAGAGACGAAGAGTGAGAACTTTCTTCCCCAACCTGAGCTCTGGTGTTTTTGTATTTTTTTCTGTGAAATAAATCCTATCTTACCATTGATCTATGGCCCATGGATTCATTCTTCGAATCACTGAGACCAAGAACCTACTGAAGACAAAATTCTGGTATCAATGGTGTTGGCACTAAAATAGAGACATGATCTATGAGATAGAATAGAGAACCTAGAGATGAAACCAGCTGCATATCACCATCTGGTTTTTGATAAACCAAACAAAACCATACACTGGGCAAAAGAATCCCTATTTAGTAAGTGGTGCTAGGAGAAGTGATTAACCACAGATGATGGAGCTATTTCATTCAAGATTTTGATGTCAAAGACTAGTATCCAGATCTTAGAGAAAATACTTTAACATGATTTTATTTTATCTGGTTATGTCACAGATTGCAGTAACATAAAGAAATATATTTTCCCTTTTCACATAAAAAGAACATTTTCTGGAAGCTGCCATTTTCCGATTAGATATACAAAATTTTTCTGTGCTTTAGCTAATTTGCATATGACATTTAAGTTTTTGTGCTGGTTAATTTTTTGGGTCAACTTGGTTAAGACATGCTCAGATAGCTGAAACAACATCGTTTTTGGATGTGTCTGTGAGTTTTTCCCCAAACACATTGACATTTGAATCTGTAGATTGAGTAAAGAACCCCATCTTAATCAATGTGGGTTATTTCACTGAAAACGAAGGGAGAATTTGTTCTCTGTGTAAACTGGAATATCCATCTTTTCTTGCCATTGGACTCAAACTGGGACCAACACCATAAGTTCCCCCAGGTTTGGGGCCTCTGGATTTGGACTGCCTTATACTCCTGAATTTCTTTGTTCTCTGGTTTACAAACAGCAGGTTGTGGGACCTCTCATTTTCTGTATTTCATGAGCCAAGTTTTATATATATATATATATGTATACATATATAATATTAAAAATATAGTATAGAATAATAGATATAAATATGTATATATATTTATTTCTCTGGAAAACTCTGATTAATATGATTTTTGATAGTTCTAATTTATCATCACTATTCCCTTGGCAAATGCCATAAATAGATATGTGACTTCTTTTCCAACAAATGATCCAGAGTTATATAAATATCATTTATGAATAAAATCTTAAAGAAATTTTTAAGTATAGCTTAAACAGAATGTTTTAAAATAGAGACACAATATATAGTATATTTACCACTAGTATACAGTTGAAATATAAAGCATACAGAAAGTCATACAATTTAAAATATAAGGTAATAAAATGTTATTTTAATTTTAAATGCCTGTTTTATATCAGATTCCTAGTTTATTAAGGAGTATATTCAATTGTGTTATTCATAATTTTTCTTGTTTTTACTTTCTTTTTTGGAAGACATGGCTAGAGGTGGAGAAAGGAGTCATTGAAATGACACAAGAATAGTATTTGTAATCTCAAACTATGCTAAGAAATGGTTTACTTGTCATTTTATAAAATTAGTGCATGGAAACATGGGGCATGGAGAAATATGTGTATATTCCATCTATACTTAATTATAATATATAAGACTTAGGTGTGTTTCTCCAAGCAACATTTTATAATATCTTGATCTCAAGTTCCTTAACTGAGAAACCAATACATTAAGGTAAGGACTTATTATAGAGCTCCACCCAAAGCTGCTGCTGATTAATTTCAAAAGATTTCCTTTACAGATTTTCCACTGCCTTAATAGTAGCTCTGAAGCACTTGGGATGAGACACCATTTCCTTTATTTACAGGAAGTGTTGCTAAGTTGGGCTTTCTATACTTACATGACATTTTGCTTCAGAAGGATAGAGAAAAAAATAACTGAGACTTCTTTGGCAGATGATTTCTGCATGGTTATAAAATAGACTTACCTGAAACATAGTGTCCTAAGGAAATTCTATGTTGTTATCATAAACATAGAATTATAAGGTAATCATTATTTCTAAACATTTGGAATAATTTTTCAAAGAGAAATTTCTAATTTTATTTTAAATGCTATTAGCAATACTTTTAATATGTTATCACATAAAACATGATATTAAATATTAAATTAAGGCTTTCTATGGAAATGGCTCATTCAGTTAACTGATAACTGAATTTCAGCTTCTCAGAAATTCCATAGCAGAATTGAGACAGCAACAAAATTAAATTTCTTCCCATTTGAAATCTCTACTTCCCCTAAAAAACACATGGAAACATACCATTGGCTAGGGAAGAATTTCTATATAGAATTTGCAGACCCCAAGGCTAATTCCTCCTTTGTTTCGTTGTGCACATGTCCTGCCACTACCTGTCAATACTGCTTAGCTCACATTATCCTGGCTGGGAAACCACTTGGGTTTAATTTTGGGCTTTCCACAGAATTATTATCAACAAAAAATAAATTGAGAAAATGACAGATTTCCCCCCCCCCCCATGAAGCCTTAGTAAAATTGGAGATGACATTTTCAATATAACTTAAACCCACATTCTATAATTTATTTTTATAGTAATATGAAATAACATTTTTACTTTTCCCATAATTATTAAAATACATATGCTTGTGCTAACAGGAGATAATTGTGTAATTAGGAGAATTTTTCATCCATTTTTAAAATTTAAACTCTGGAAAAAAGAGTTCATTCTTAGGAGTAAAAACTTGAATTAGATGTAGACAGCAATAATACTAGATTTTCTTGAACAGAACTGAGAGTAATTATACTAAAATATACGTGTTTAAATATTAGAAAATATATGAAGGCAGAATGACATTACTTACTGGAGACACAATCAAATATTCTCAAAAACTCATTTTTTAACCTTTCTTTACCATGAGTCTATTATCACACAGAATGGTGAAGTGAAACATTTTAAATCACAAAAGCATTAAGACAGAGAAACTATTCTTATTTAAGTCCATTGAGACCTCTCAGCCATTGGTGTGGTAAATGACACATTTGCAAAATGAGTTACCTGGTGAATATTTGAAAGATCACTAAAATATCAAAATTGCCAATCTGGAGAGATATTATGCACAAAATAAACATGAAAATTGATGAATGACCCAGATCAATGGAAAATAATTTAAGAATTTTTTCCTAGAAAAATGTGTGGAAAGGTGAATTCAAGTCTTCTAGAAAGACAAGAAAAGCCAAGAGCACTGTACTTCCTATAGGGAATGGAAGGAAGGAAGAGCTGATTAAAAAAAAAAGGAAAGAATTGCAATGAGAAGAGAAAGCTATTTATACCAAGACAGAGGAACAAGAAGAAATAAAACAAGGTGAAAGACTATTCTGTGTGCAAGATGGAAAGAAAGAAAGTTATGAGTAGAAGATTTAGAAGGGGACCAGAATTTAGAAGAAAAGAAAGAAAGAAATCTAAGTAGTTTTGTAGTTTTAAGATGCGTTACTGTTGCTTATTTAGGCTTTGCACTTCTGAGAGCAATATGCTTCAGGTTCCTTCATTGATTCATAATGTTTATGATAATGATGATGCTAAGAGCGAACATAAATATTAAGTTTTAGGAATTGTGCTAAGCACTTTATGTGCATTGTCTTTTGGAACACTTACAGTAAATCTACAGGAGTTTACAGATGAAAGCTAATGTGCAGAGCAATTAGGACACATTCTTGGCCACATGGCTGGTAAGTGTTTATAAAGACAGACTTCTATGCCTGATTTCCAAATCCAAAGCCTGAGCTATTACTGGCTTTGCTCTGATATCTTCCCAAGTCTCCTTCAATGGAGAACTTCCATTCTAAAAGGAATAATAAATTTAATATATATATATATGTGTATATATACATTTTTTTTTCGTTGTTTAATGTGGGATACTGCAGCACTCATGCTGCTAGCTTTAGCTTACAACAGAATCACATATCAGAGCAAAACATTTCCACTACTCTTCTAAAGTATCCCTGACACCCACATGAATTAGAAACTCTTCTAATATTTGTATACGTTGTCCCATTTGGTAAACTACCTTTATAAACTAGGTTCTGTTCCTGCTTAACAGACAACAAAACTTATTATCAAAAAGGTACTTCAAAACCAAGTCCTACAGCTAAAAGCAGAAAAGATAGGATATAAAATTAGTGGGTCTTCTGCTGAATCCATGGTATAATGACTTTCCATAAAAAGAAAAAATACAAATATTAGTTAATACCATTAAATCTCTTTATTTTTCTCACTGAAGATGAATAGCTAAAGTAGAACTCAAATAATTATCTCAAATGTTAATGTGTATACAAATCAGTTATAGAACTTATTTTATTTTATTTTATTTTATTTTATTTTATTTTATTTTATTTTATTTTATTTTGAGACAGAGTCTCATTATGTCACCCTTGGTAGAGTGCTGTGGCATCACAGCTAATAGCAACCTCAAACTCTTGGGGTTAAGCTATTCTCTTGCCTTAGTCTCCCAGTTAGCTGGGATTACAGGCACCTACCACAACACCCAGCTATTTTTTTTTGTTGTAGTTGTCATTAATGTTTGGCAGGCCTGGGCTGGATTTGAACATGTCAGCCCCAGTATATGTGGCTGGCACCCTCACTGCTGAACTACAGGTGCTAATCCCAGTTATAGAACGTATTATATCCACATTCCAATTAATAGTTCTGGTTTGGGACCTGAGACTGCATGTCTAATAACTTCCCAGGAGATGTTGATGCTGTTGTCTCACAGATCAACATGGTAAGTAAGCAAAGATTTATGCTCCTGAAGAGAGTGAGGTTGGGGACATTGGAAATGAGAGGATTTAAGCACCCAGGTGGAGTTTAAACCTTTATATTTCATAGACCTTTAGAAGTGAAGTAGTCTTAGGGGTCATCACACTGAATTAATTTTCTTTAAAAGGAGATCATCTTTGAAAAACCCTGAGGCTTGATTCTGCAGGAAGTCAGTGATAAAAATATGACTCCTGTTCCCATGCCTGTGCTCTCCTTGTTTTGCCAGAGCAATCCTGAAGAAAGTATGTGCTTTCATGGTCTAATTCACTCAGGAAGGTGGATTATCATGCCAATTTTTAAAAAATGAATTTGAGAACTCTGTGTTCTAATCTTCATTAAGATATTTAAATGTGAAGTTATAAATGAAAGGGCTTTGTATTAGTCAAAGTTTTTTAAGAAACACATGTACATCCATTCATACAGAGAGAGAGAAGGATTATAAGGAATTGGTTCAAGCAATTATGTAGGCTAAATCCCAAGATCAGCAATTGGCAAGCTAGAAACCCGGGAAAGCTGATGAGTTCAAAGTCCTAAGAACCAGGAAAATCAATGGTGTTAAGTTCTTCGATCTGAAAGCCAGCAGGCTTGTGAGTTGAAAAAAGCCAGTGTTTCATTTAGACTTTGGAGGCCAACAAAACCAAAAAAAAAAAAAAAAACCCACTTTGCTCCAGCTCCACTTGGGCAGGAGCAGTTCCCTCTCATTTGCAGGAGAGTCAGTATTTTTGTTGGATTCTAGCCTTCAACTGATTAAAAGAGACCTACTCACATTACAGCAGGCAAGCTGCTTTCCTCAGCCTACTGATTCAAATGTCAATCTCATCCAAAAGCACACTGAGAAGAATATTTGATGAAATATCTGGGGCACCCATAACCCAGTCAAGTTAACACACAGAATCATCTGTCACAGGTTTTACAAATTTGGCTTAATATATTAGAAACAGTTTATATAGAGGTGTGTCAGTTTTGTAGTCACACTTAAGTCTCAACTGAATCAAGGCTGTATATAGTCTGACAAATAAACCTGGTTTAATTTCATACCTTCAAGTGAGCACCATTGAGAACCCTATTCTTATTCTTCAGGTGCCCAAGAAATGGTGCTATGTGAGAACTAAGCTGCTTATTGTTATTTTTTAGGTCTATCCTTTTGTGAAGAAAAATAAAGATAGCAATCTTACTTTGGCAATACAAAACAAATCAAAAAAGTGGAACTATTATTCATAAGCCACTAGCTACAAAGCATAGTAGTATCAGCAGAGGCACTGATACAGACAATTCTAATTTATCTTCCTTCTCCTGCTTCCAAATTCTTTGACTTTGGGAAAGGAACTTAGCCTTTTAAATTGCAGTTTCTTCCACCAAAATTGTGTAAACAAATAGGACCATACCTCTGTTGTAAAGATTAAATGAAGAAATACACAAGATGTCTTAAACCCAGTGTTTAATACATGCTAGCTACTATCACTACCATTATTTCTAAAATTTTATTTTCTAAAATAAATTTCTTTTTCATTATAGTAAGCATGCATGAAATATGCCACTTTTAATGTGTGTTCCACAATATAACAAAGTTCATGTGGTATTTCCTCAGAAAATATGTACCAGAAGAAAACACACTAACTTGTTATATTCAGCTGGAAGATATTTTTCCATAATTTCTAAAGTGTTACAATACTTTCAATAAATGTTTTATCATCATCTTTTTAATAAAATTTATTGTTAGTATTAGTGGCAGTTTAATAAATTTGTATTTCTTATATGTTAATATTTTATGACTTATTCTTGCCATTTAGTGACTATTCTATTTATTACACTTCTGACATGTAATTCATGATGAATAAGAATATGTGATTTTGACTAATTTTGTGTTGATGATTATTTAACTATGGATATTTTTTCTAAAGAATTCTGAGAATGATGACTGTCTAAAGAATGATTATCATGTTTGTGTCCTTATATCTGCAAATTATAATTAAAATGTCCAGTTAGTTAACGTAAGTTTCTGCTTGTCTATTAAACTTATTAGTAAAATGAAAATTTTAAACATATTTCCTGACAAAAACTGATTGACTTTGTAGTCTAAGGTAGCATTGACATTTGGTCAAAAACATAAAGACATTTGATATCAGGAACATTAGATAGTAAATATTTTTCTCTCAATAACCTCTTTTGAATAAAGTTAAATTCTTGGCAGAAACTTGTTATTTCTGTAACTACTGTCAATGGAAAAAAAACCTGAACTGTAACATTAGTTAAAGAGGTTTATTCAGAGCTGAATATGTGGGACCATGGCCTGGAAAGCCATACTCAAGAAGCCTTGAGCAAGTGGTCTTGCTGTAGTTGTGTTACATACCTGTTTAGGAAGATAGGAATTACACGTAAAGTCATAAATCTACGTATGGAAGGTGTACATTGGTCTCCACTGAAAAGACCGGACATCTAGAAGCAAGGGATTACAGGTCAGATGAGGGTTTAAAGATTTGTTGATTTGTAATTGGTTAAAGATATAAAGCTTTATCTAAAAGCTTGGAATGTTTTCAGTTGGAATGTTTCAAGTTAAGATAAGGAAGTCTGTTAATCAGAGACTGGAAATATACACAGACTCAAGTGATCTGTTAAGTAAATTGATGACCTGCAGGTGTGGCTTAACCTTTGTCTTACATGGCCTTAGGATTGTTAATGATTTTTATCTTATTGGTGAAAAAATAACTCCAAAAGGGAAAGGGAAAAACTAAGCATGTCTACCTCCCTTTTGCTCATGGCCAGCAACTCAGCTTTAAGAATTTTTTAAGAGAGTCAGGGGACCTCAGTTAAGAATGGGCCCATTCAGTTGGATTGGGTTGGGGGGGGGCTTAAGAGGTTATTGCAGTTCATACTACTCACTTGGTTTTAACAAAAGGCATTGTTATTAATTCCTCAGGAAAAGAGCTAAGTGAAATATACATCTTAACAGCCATCATGTGGTAGTAACTGAAGAGTAGATTTGAAGCTAGGTTTTCATTAAGAAAAACTTCCTTATCTGACGATTTTAAAGAGACTAGCTAATTATTAACAGCATAAAATTGACTTGGGAATGTGCATCTTACCTTCCTACTTAACCCAAATGGTTGATTTAAAAAAAAAAGCAAAATAATTCCCTAATGGCATTGGAAAAGAAACACAACCTCAAATATTGAAACCAGTTGAAGACAGTCAGGTGTGGATTGATAAAGGAAAGTATAGCCCTGGATGTATAAATTAATGCCACTTGGGAAGAATTTTTGCCTTTAGGAACATAGCAGGAACATCCCAAGTGCAGCAACACTAGACAAAATCAGATATCCCCAAACTAGAATATTGAAGTGCAAGTTTTCACAAGTTAGTTAGATTTCCCCCTCTATGCCCAGGCCCTAACTCTCATGAAGAAGCAGAGAGTTTGAAGATGTGAATTGGAGAGCCCCCGACAACTAATGTATCAGAGGGAAGCAAAATCCCCAAACCAGATGATGAGCTTTTGTTTCAATTCAATGATAGAATAATGAACTTGTCATTGACATCATCACTAGAGGCATGTTCCTGTAAATAATATCAATACCCAAAGGAGGGTGAACACAGATATTGAACAAATCAGAATTATCAAATATTTGAGGAATATTTGAAGAAAACAGTGAAACAGAGACATTAAGAACTAATTGTCAATACAATTCATTTAAGCATTAGAAAAAAATATCAAGCTTATCACCCATATAAAATAGGAACAATTAGAGAATCAATCATAGATCTTAAAAATACAAAAATATGATAATTAAAGTTTGAAAGAAGGACTAAGACACTTAAAGTTGTTATGCAAATTGTTAATTAAAAACTGTAAGCACAACATCTGTAGCTAAGTGGTTAGGGTGCTGGCCACATACACCAGGGCTGGCAGGTTCGAACCCAGCCCAGGACTGCTAAACTACAATGACAACAACAATAACAACAAAAATAACTGGGCATTGTGGTGGCCACCTGTCGTCCCAGCTACTTGGGAGGCTGAGGCAAGAGAATTGCTTAATCCCAAGAGTTTGAGGTTGTTGTGAGCTGTGACTCCATGGCACTCTACCAAAGGTGACATAGTGAGACTCTGTCTCAAAAATAAATAAAATAAAACAAAACAAAACAAAAACTGTACTGAAGGCATCTCCCAGAACAAGTTAAAAGGAAAACAACAACGAAAATATAATCCCACCAAACAAAGTTGACAGCATGGCATAAAAGTTTAGAGATACATAGGAAATCTCTAAAAGTTTCAATATATATCTAGTATTAGTTTCAGAAAGAAGAAATATAAACAGGGTAGAGAGCAAGGAAATCAATAACAATTTCCCAAAACTGAAGAAGAAAGGCTTTAGCTAAAGGTTGGGTGGGGGTAGAATGAAGGTTGAAGAAGGAAACCCTCCTGGGCCCAGTGTGTGAAATAAAGAGCCACACCAAAATAAAATATATATCTTTAATGGTTTTCCGAGGGGGGGTGTGTGTGAATCAGGTTACTTGCAAAAAATGAAAAGGCTGAAGTTTGATGTCTCATTAGTCAGATTGATTGTTGCTACATAAAGGACAATGAATCAATAGTGTCAGAGTACTAAAGGAAAAACTATGTTGGAATCACCTTTTGGCATTGAGGTGACAGGGATAAAATACTGGGTGCCAGAAAAAAATGTATACACAGTCTAAGTGATGTTATCTGTGTATTACTTTTTGAATTTGAATTGAATTACAGGAGCAATATGTTTGCTAAAAGAAAAGGTTAATCAAATAAATGCTAGTGTCACCACGTAACTGGCAGGACAGTCAAAGAAATGATGGAAACATAGTTGTTGTTCAAGGAGCACAAGACCACTTTGAAGTGGAATTTGAAATTCAAGAATGTTGTGTAAGTACAACAGTGAAATTGTGAGTATACAACAGAACCTCCAACATACCTAACCATCGCACACATTGATGATAAGTTTGAGTGGCATGGTACTGTGTGTGAAGTGCCCAAGGGAATATCCAGGAGGCTTCACACAGCAGCAAGCCCTGCTTCCTCTGCTATGGTGTTGGAACACTTTGCAAGCTCACCACAGAGGTCTACAAAACAGTGTGAACAAGACAAGAGTTAGCAAAACAAGTAAAAAATTAAGTGAGTATGAAAAATTCTGCTCAGCCATCATTAAGAAATCAAATATTTCAAGAGAGTGAAGTGTAAAAATAAAATACGTCCAACCCATTAGTCCCATTTAACACCTATGCTGCACCCTATTTCCTTCATAAAAGTTCTATGCTTCATAGAGACATGTCTCAGTCTGTTTACTTGCTGTTAAACAGGGGTGTCCAACCTTTTTTCTTTTCTGCTGCACATTGGAAGAATAAGAGTTATCTTGGGCCACTTATTAAATACAAAAACACTAATAAGAGCTGGTGAGGTAAAAAAAAAAAAAAAATAAATAAATTCATGCATGCTTTTCATGATATCCAACACTACAGAGCAGCAAAACAATTCTCAAATAATAGGCATGAGCTCTGTGGGCCACAGGTTGGACACCCATGTCAGGACCATGTGAAACTGGGTAATTTGTAAAGAAAAGAGGTTTGAAGCTTTTTGGCTCATGATTGTGGTGTCTGGGAAGTTCAAGAGTGGTCACCTGCAGCTGGTGAGCACCTCAGGCTGCTTCAGCTCATTATGGGCATCAGGGAGATGGATGTGAAAGGAGACCACATGGGAGAGGAAGCAAAAGAGAAGCCAATCAAATCAGACTCTTTAAAATAACCTGCTCCCCTAGAAACTAACCTGTTCCCTAGACAGGACTAAGAGGGCATTAATCTGTTCATAAGGGACCCTAACACCTCCCTCTAGGCATGCCCCTCCCAACCCTGCCACATTGGGGATCAAATTTCAATGTGAGTTTTATGGGGAGGGCAAACCAAATCATGGTGAAAGATAAGCTTCATATTTTGCATGTTAACAAGATCTTTCTGGGAATATATGAAGGAGGGGTTGAAGAAAAGAGGCAGTTGAAATACTCTGGAGATTCTACTTTTGTATGTATTTAAAGATGTTAAAAGTTAGTGTATCACACATAGCTCACCTGACAAAATATGCTTGAGTCATAGTAGTACTGAAGAATGTTTATAGATGCTACTTTTAAAAATTACATGTAAATCTATTTTAGTGCTGTTGGGGAAGAGTATACTGTGTGGGCTATATTATAGAAGGAAAGCTAGAATGCCCTGTGGGATAAAAAAAAAAAAAAAAGTACTCTAGAGGACCTAATTTTAAATAGGGTCCTCCATGTTTGTGCAGGAAACTGGGGGAAGAAGGAGAGAGGAGAGTGCTCGATGAAAGAGAAAAAGAAGTAGGAAGAAAACTTGGCTCTGGTGCTAAAAAAATTACCAGTGTGACTTTCCTGTAAAAAGAGTGACATGGGATCAGGATAGATAGTAAGAACATTTCAAGTTAAAGATTTTTTTAAAAACCTTATGCTTAGAGAAATTAGAAGTCATTGTGTGATATCTTTTAAAGCAGGAACAATAATGTCTGTAAAAGAATACTCTGGTTTCTGGGTAAAGAATGGATAGTTCAGGGGACATGTTTGTAGAGTGACCAGTATTCTAGATGAGAGATAATGATGACTTGGACTAGGATGCTAGTTGATGAGATGGAAAGTTGGCAAATTCAATAAATACTAAATAGAATCAACAAAAATTGGCTGATGTGGCATGCAAGCGTGCTAGTTGCCTACTGCTGCATTACCAATTACCATAAATTTAGCAACTTAAAATAACACTCATTTACTTACCACAGAATTCCAGTAGTGTGGCTAGAATCTCTTTTGAGGTATCATGAGGCTGAAATCAGAGAGTTCTCATATGTCTTCATATATAAGCTCTGAGGAACACCCATTTTCAAGATCACTGACATTACTGGTAAAACTTTCTTTGGAATTCTAAAATTGAGGTCCCCATTTTCTGCTGTCCCTAGAGGGCTGGTCACAGCAACTGGAGGGTGTGTGTTCTACATGCCACATGACCTCCTTTATCTTTGAAAACAGCACCACAGAATCTCCCTCCTGTGGAATCCTACATTTTTTACAAAACCATTTTAACATGAACAACTCATCCCTTTAAAGCAGTCATCTAATTAGGTCTGGTGCAAGGAGAATAGTTTCCCTTTCTTAAAGTCAGCTGTGCCATATAATGTAACTTAATTCATGGGATTGATCTCTCTTCATATTCAAAGGTCTCCTTCACAGTCTGAAGAAGGTAATTACAAAAAGCCACGTGTTATTTGAGGCCTTTTAGAATTCTACCTGCCAGCATGGGATTCATAACACCACTATATTATTCAATAAAAAAAATCTTAGAAAGTAAGCGTGACCTCCAGGAGCCTTCTTTTCATCACCTTGGGCTTCTGAAGATAAATATAGTTCCAAAGTCTGTATCTCTGAACCAGTTCAAATATAATGAATTTGTTTCTGAGATTATAAAGTAAAAGATATTTCTGGTCTTTCAGGAAGCTAAGACTTTGTTATTTGTTATACTCTTTAGTGTCATTGTTTGTGATTTATGAAAATATGCTGATGTGATTTCCCAAGAAAAGTCCTAAAGGATAATTATTATTAATTTATGAGAAATGTGCATTGGGTAATATGGAACAAAATCAATTAAAAATAAATGAGAGCTCCAGGATCTGTTTTGTTCTCCTCAAGCCAGTAAGTTTCTGTAGAAAAGAAAAGAGAATACATAGAGAGAAGGATAAAATGTTCCAGCTACATTGAGAGAACACCCGCTTTTGTGAGGGTGAGTCATGGTAGTCCCTGGGGAGGATTTTGTCTGTTAACATAACCGTATACAAATAATAGAATGTTCTCAAGGAGAATGAAGTGCACCCCTGATGAGAATGTAATCAGCAGGGAATAAAAGAACAAGTTCTCAATCCCCCAGACAAATAAAATAATTGCTTGAGTTAAAATGAGCTGAAATCAGTTCACATTCAGTACTTGTAGAGTCAAAGAATAGTTCCTACATGATTTTTCTATAAGACCCCCTACAAAACTTCATTCCACATATTATAGTCATAGCTTATTTTCTTCTTTTTTATCATAAACCCTAAACAAGCAAGTAAAGAAATAATACATATAATTGGCAGCTTTACTTTTTCTTAAAAGTCTAAGAATTGGGACATATTAAAATTTTTAAAACTTTATGTGAGGTAGTAGCACTTTCATTATAAACTTAGAGAAAGGTAAATGAGTTTAACAAGTTATTTTTCACAATTCTGGGATTCTGAACCTATCTATGACAACCCTCATATTTCATTAATTGTTATTTACTACTAGATTTGATAATGAGTTTGTTAGATAAGCTGTGGAATATTTGCCTAGGTACCACCCGCAGCTTCTACTAATATTAAGGGAGGTGCTGCCATTGAGTACCTTTCATTTTATTGCACAAAATGTGGAATCAAGCAATCAAAAATTCTGAAAGCAGTTTTGACTACTGTGTTAATGATTATCTACCTTCTTTCTACTTAACAGTTTAAATTGGTCATTCTGTGTCTAAATAAGATGTTATGACAAATATGATGGGCTAAAACTCTTCCCCTGCTCCAATAATTTAAGCTTTATTTTTCCTACTAATATTGAGCTTGGAAAGAAACAGAGAAATTACAAAATAAAATAACATATAAAGGATTAAGAAACCAGCAAGTTATGTTGAATTACTGATGGGAATATTTCTATAGCCAGGAAAGATATTATAAGCAAGAAGAGCAATGTCTTGGTTTCATGTTTCTTAAAGTGTGTAAATAAAGTGTTGAATCAAAGTTTTACCAATGTCAGGGCCCGCTATGGCACCCTATGACCATGCGAATAAGAACAGCCAGGACACAGAAGGAGGTACATGCCTGCAAGAGGTGGGTTTCCTGTCTGTCCTCTGAAAGCCCCAAGAAACCTCTCCCTTGGCTTTTTATTGAAGCCTGATACAACCAGAGTGGGGGGCCCCATGCTAGGATCACATGTTTAATGGTTGCTTAGTGCTCTTTCTGCCAGGGCTCAACTCCCACCCTGTTGCCCTACCAATGTTACAAAGCGTAACACTCACTTGCTAACAAGCTACTGATCTTACCTCATTAAGTCATGTAGCTGCTTGAGGGCTTGTCTCTAGGCTGCAAAACATCTCCATGCTGGCTAGGAGATTATCTCCTCCCAGCACCTTCCTCAAGAGCTGGTGGCTTCTTCTACAAGCCTGGTGCTCTATCTCCTACATGGCCCCTGTTGTTCATTTAAGATATTCTTGTACGGGGTAAGGGAGAGACCTGCAGTTGTGTGTTTCATCTGTTGCTCTTATCAAGTACCTCTCCTTCCTGCTAAGTAGAAGAACAAAAAGCACAAAACCAGTAACAAAGTTATTCCAAGGAAACCACAGAAGAGAAAGGAGGAGTAGCCACACTGTTGACAGTGTTTATAATTTCAATTCTTGTGATTGATTACACTCTTAAGGGTGAGGACTGGGGATCACTTCCCTATAGCTTCAACAAATGAAGTTCTGTCATCTTTGCTGATGTCAAGGCAATTATTTCCAGGAACAAGAAGTTTGCTGGTGTGGATTTACCTTGCATATCAACCACCTCAAAAGCTGGCTGCTTTTGTTCCTGTTCTTGTTAGAGCCTAGAGGATCCATGCTGAGCTCACCCAGGCCTGGATAATGGAGGATTCCCTGAAGGTTGGAACCTTGTATTAATCCTTCTTCTCTGAATAGAAGCTCGAACTGCTGTTGGGAAAAAGGATGCTGACTGCTCCAAGCTACTTCCTGCTGAAACTGGATGATGATATAGGGGGTCAGTTAGAGGTTCCTCAAAGGAGGTTGATCCACGTTTCACAGTAAATGAAAATCTGGGTTGATAATTTGGAATAAAATGCTAGAGTATTCTTGTCTTGAAATGTATTCAGGCTCAGGAAATTGGAGGTCCCTTTTTAGGCTAGGATGCAGGAAACCTGTATCAGTAGATGGGGTCAAAGGGCTGGTGAGGTCTCTTTTTCATAATGAGGTTTAATCCAGTGAGCTGGCAGCCATTGCTTTTCCTGTTCTGTAATGACATGAGCAAAACCTCAACCCCAATGTAGTATATTACCAGGTTAACACATTATCAGATTCTTGTTCAGCCATATCAAGTTTATAGAAAATAGGTTGTTTAAATCTCCATGTTCATGTTTTTTGCCAGTGAGCTGGGATTTGGCTTGACTGATAGTTTCCCTGCTGTAAAGGCATTCCATTCTTATTTAACTGAGAGTGGCAGTCCTTTGCCCAATGGAACCCCTTTTTACACCTGGGGCATACACCTGAGGGTTTACATTTTCTTTGTTTCCTTTGATTACCGATTGAAATATGGTCATTCTGATTATCTTTCCCTTTCCAACTCTCCTTTCTTATATGGCCCAGCTTCCCACAATTATGGCATTTAACAAAAATGGTTTGAACTCACCTTTTAAGGTAGTAGCAAGAAGATTACCTTTATAAAATTTGGTTCCTATATCAGAGTATGCTCATATATATTCCTTGAGAGGAGCATTTTGTGCCTTCAAAGGATGCAAAACTCTTTGACACTCAGAATTAGCATTCTCAAATGGTAAGGTCTGGAAAAGCATGCCTCTAAATTCTGCTGGGCAAAAGCTTTATCTATTGAGATTTTTAATCCAGCCAGAAAATCAGTGTAAGGTTTATTTCCAGATTGCATCACCTTATTGAAAGATTTAGAGATATCTCCTAGAGACTGAACCTTTTCTCAGACTCGAAGACAGCACAGCCTTGTCTATATTATCACTATGTTATCATACTGCATTTGCCTTGGGATCCCCATCCACTGCCCCCAGCCAGTGAGCTGTTATGAAGTTATAGGAACATGCTTCTGTTGGTTCTGGTGACTCATTGAATCAGCCCCCTCATTCCACCAAGTCTTAAACCTCAAATATTATCCAGATTCAAGGACAGTTCTGCCTATCATGTCTCAGTCATAAGGAATAAGTCATTGCTCTTGTGCAAGTCCCTGTAATAGGCCCCTAGAAAATGGGGACTGTATGCTATACTGTGTTACAGCCTGTTTTAAATCTTTTAAAATCTTAAAAGTGATCACATTGTGATTAAAATGCTGGACTCCTTGAGGATATTGGGGACTAGGAGAAATATCAGTAAATCTAACAGGGAAAACCCCCAAAGTATCTTCAAAGGTAAAGTCACGTGTTTGTTGACCCTCTAACAAAGCTTTCATAACCAAAGTTGTGGGGAACTATCCTCATAAGGGGGTGCTATGGGTAGTGTTGGGTGATCTGTAATGCTTCTGACTGTAAGACAATTCACCCGGTACTCCAACTGTTTAATCTGGATTGCCGTAATAGTTATTAGGGTATCTCCCTGTTTGTTAGTACATGCATCACCCACTTCCTCCTCAGAAGAACTCTCATCAGTGTCATGTTCATTCTTTAAATTATGCTCGTTTATTATCCTGCTCCTCACTGATGGGCAAAGGTGACAATGGATGAGAGGACACAGGGTCTATAGACTCGCATTCTTGCCCATCATTACCTTCCTCATCAGTTTGGACCTGTTGCGAATCTGTGGTCAGAAAATTACCCATTGTTTCATACTGTTTGCCAAAGGTCCTGCTTACTCTGAGCACAGCTTCCCCTTAACTAAAAGAGACCAAAGTTCACACTTAACCCAAGCACAGCTCCCCCTTTGGCTGAAACTCTCTCTTACCATTTGCCAAAGGTTCCACTTACTCAGAATGTAATTTCCCCTTTCAGTCCAGGACCGGTCCAGATTCTGTCAGATCCTGCTGACTATGCCATTTGTCAGTGCCCACTATGGCACCCCTGTCACTGGGCGAATAAAAACAGCCAGGACATGGATTGAAGGTACACACCTGCAAGAGGTGGGCTTCCCATCTGTCCTCTGAGAGCCCCAAGAAACCTCTCCTTTGACCTTTTATTGAAGCCTGATAAAACCGGAGTGGGGGTCCACATGCTAGGATCACATGTTTAATGGTTGCTAAGTGCTCTTTATTCCCCAGGCTCAACTCCCATCCTGTTGTCCTACAAATGTTACAAAGTATAATGCTTGCTAAGGAGCTATCGATCTTATCTCATTAAGGCATGCAGCTGCTTGAGGGCTTGTCTCTAGGCTGCAAAACATCTCCAGGCTGGCTAGGAGATTGTCTCTCTCCCAGCACCTTCCTTAAGAGCTGGTGTCTGCTTCTATAAGCCTGGTGCTCAGTCTCCTACATACCAATGTAAATGTCTTTGGACAGGTGGTATTCAGAATGGGTCTAAAAGAGTATTGTAGCCTCAAATAGCTTATGTTTGAATTCTAAACCCTACATTGCAAACTGTTTAAACTCATGCAGTATTTTTAATATTTGGGGCCTAGGTTTCTTCAGACTCCAAATGGAGTGCACAGGGTTGTCATAGGAAATAAAATGATGCATGAGGATAACCAGGAATATAGTGATGTACAATAATAATTATCATTATAAAGCAATATTTTGTCTTCAATATACTACCCTTTTCATCCTACACACTCTTCCCCATGATCACATACCATAACTATGTATTATTGTATATATTTTGATAGTATTCACACAAAGTCACCTCCAGTTAAAATATTCCCTAAGATTTAGGCTCTCATTTTTACTTTATAATTTTTCACTTCTGCTGAGGAAAAAAAAATAGTAATTTTAAGGGTATTTTCACCCATTTGATTTGAAAAATGTCTAAGCATATTTTATTTACTATATCCAAAGTTTTCTAGAATGTTGACTTGGGTATCTTACTCCAAGGTAATGATCCCCCATACTTGTCTGTTTCTTTCATGTTAGAACATTGGTTTCTATGTTCATTATCTATTTTATATAATCTGTTGCTATGAGTAGTTCATGATTGTGCATATGATTTGTGCCAGTATAACCAAAGAAAATCCCAATGTTTTTATGAAATGTATTATTTATTACAAAACTAGCTCTTCTTTCACCTAGAAACTGGAGCTGTCATTGCTACCTTGTTACCACAAGAGGAGAATATTCCAAAAATGAGCTAACCTGAAGGAAGTGTGCTGACACACAAAGACAAGGCACTGCCTGATGGCATCTTTTGTGCCCTTTATCCATTTATGCTTATAGCTGGGCTTTTCATACCCTTTTTCCTTATGGCATTTTTGGTTGGTTTCTCTGTCACTTGGTACTAAGGGATTCCTGACTCTATCTCATGATTCTCCAACTCCATCATTTCCACCTTTAGTTTAGATTTTCATTTTCTCTCTCCTGGGTTGCTTCAAAGCATTCCCACTGATTTTTCCTGCATTAGGCATTTTCTATCAGCTCTGTCCTCCATACAGTTCCAGGAACAACCTACCTAATGCACAAATCTGACTGCACCATATCCCTCCTTAAAATATCTTTCCTGGCTGCAATGTAAAGATGGTATTTTTAACATTGTGTGTGAAACTCTTGGAGATGAAGCATGCACCTAACTCTATAACCTAATTTACCTTTTTTCGTCTTAATATTTGTATGTTAGCAGCACTGAACATTTAGAAATTTCTCTTCCAAAAACATACTGTGGTAGTTTTCAATGTCTCCCTTTTATTTGAGTTCTTTCACCTAGGATACACTTTTATGTCACCTGGTTGGAGAGTCTACCCATTACTAGTCATTCTCCTGTTAAGAATTATAGTTATGAAAATTCTGCCTCACTTCCCCACCTTACTCTCATTCTCCAACCTAAGAAAGGTGCCCCTACCATTATATTTACCATAAGATATTGAAAGTATGTGCTCACCTCTAATCAACATTGTTCCCCTTCCACTAACCCACACATAAGACTATGTTTTGTTTATTTTTCTTTGAGTCCCTAGAACCTTAAGAAATTTCTGGCACACCACGCCTACTAAACATTTATTGAACAAAAGAGTGTATGACAGAAAAATACTACTTTGTTACTTGATTCTTCCATTAAAAGACTGTGTATTTGAACAGAGACTATGAAGATCTATTCCCAAAGACAGAAATATTAAGAGAATGCACACATTTTAGTAAACAGCATATAAAATCAGAATAATTCACTATCAGGTCCAAGGGTGAAAACCTTGAATGCTGCCTCTTCTAAGCATTCCAGAATCTGTGATACTTAATTCTGCAGAAGAGAATTAAGTATTTTGCCACAAGCTGACAGAAGTTGAATTTGCATATGAACTTCAAAACCAAGTTTACACTAATCTTCTGTTTCAGGAGAGTATCCTGTCAGTATTCATTAATTAAAGTCAAATTGACACTTCTGTTTTCAATTGAGCAAATGTATTGCATTAAAATCTCCTAACTTCATTACAACTTACTGAGAGCCTAATGACTGCAGTATATTTCAATTTTATAAGAACAGAGAGTGCAGAAGCCTATTCTAAATTTTTATTTGATAATCTGTACCTCTTTCCATATGGCCTCAAGAGCTCCATTTTTCACTATTGCTTGATTTTTTTCCCTCTTCCTGTTTGCTTCCTCCTTTCATTAATAGCAACAGCTAGTGATGTCCTTCCTTCTCCAATCTCCCACATTTTACCCAGAATACGTAGTTCTTATTCTTTATCTCAGCATTGTCTCAACACAATCCAGATAAGGATCTGATATCCAAGAACTGGCAGGATTTCTGGGAACAGGGAAGAGTAACAATCCCTTGCTGGTTCTTCTTTTGTACTACCTTTTGTCCAGTGCTTTAGCGACTCTGCTGTGGGGCTAGATTCATAGGTAACTTCTTCAGCACTTATTTTTTTCTTTGCATTTTGATTCTTAGAGGAAGATAGATAAATAGAATTCAAACCAAAGCAAAAAAAAAAAAAAAAAAATCACATTTTTGTCTCCATTTTTCTCTTATTGACACTTAGTCCTGATTCTCTGAACATAAGGAAAATGAAATTTCTCTCACCTCTATAGCGACTGACATTTTCTTTCCTTCCTATCACATTCAAATGCTATCAAAGCACAGACTATCTCTTGTTATTTATTTCATCCATTTTAAAATTACTTTTATTGTTAGATACAACTGACATAAAAAATGTAGAAAAATACATGTATGTTTTTATTTTGAAGAACAATTATAAAGACAACATCTCTGTTACCACCAGTCAAGTCAAAGAGAAGACATTGCCAATCTTCCAACAGCTCCTCAGGTACCTCTCCACAATCTCAACGCTCACTTTCCCTTTTAAAGCTATCTACATGTGTAGTTTTTTGAGAATAATTATGCTATTTTTCTTTACAGTTTTATCATCTTGTAGAGATTCCTAAAATATATGGTTTAATTTTGCCTATTTTTCAAATTTATACCTATATATCATAGAGGATATCTGCTTCTTCCATTCCATATGTTTATGTCATTCATCAATTTTCCTACATATTTGTTCATTTTTATTGCTGTCCATATTAGTGTTGATAGACAAGATGAATGTTCTTGTATGTATTTCCTGCTTCATGTACAAGAGTTTCCCATGATTATGTACCTGGGATGGAATTATAGGCTTATAGAGTCTGCACATTTGCAACTTCAGTAGATAAAACTAAATTGTTTTCCAAACTGGTTGCGTTAATTTACAATCTATTCAATAGTCATTGTGTGTTAGTGCTGCTTCAAATTTTTATTAATTCTAGTTATTGTCAGATTTTATAATTTTTGCAAACTTGGATCTATAAAAGTTGAGAATTATCTGTGTCATCTATATGACCATTCTTATATTTCTCCCACATTTCTTTTGATGATAAAAACAAAATCCTGTGGCTCAAAGGAGTAGGGCCCCATACGCTGGAGGTGGCGGGTTCAAACCCAGCCCCGGCCAGAAACTGCAAAAAAAAAAAAAAAAAAAATCCACAAAGAGTAAAGGACACAGAGCTAGTGTAGTATATTTAATGGTAGGAAGCCTAGATGCTATGTCCATCCAGAACCTACTCATATGATCTTATTTAGAAGAGGAACCTTTGCAGATAAAGTTAAGATAAAGATGTCAAGATGAGATTGTCTTGGAATATGATAGGCTCTTAAACCAGTGACAAATGATTTTATAAAAGAAGGGCAGGGGAAAGGACATACCATTGAAGGCCATGTAAAAACAGAAACACAGTTTAGAGTTATGCACCCCCAAGCCCAAGAACACCTGGAGTCACCAAGTGAGAAATTATTTTCCATCAGAGAAAGTGCAACCTTCCCTATATTTCAATTTTAGATCTCTGGAGAGAAAGAGAAAAAGACAGAGAGAGAGAGAGAGAGAGAGAGAGAGAGAGAGAGAGAGCGAGCGCTATTTTAAGCCACTAAGTGATAATTTATTGCAGTATCCATAGGAAAAAATATAGTAGTTTATGTCTGAGAATGAGCACATCATCTTATGATTCTTAGTTGATGATTTTACTCTTTACAAGACGACAAGCCTCTATTTTTCACTTAATACTCTTCATTCTAATACCCTTGACAAAATGAAGTGAACAGCAGAGTTTACTTTTCCTCTATGATATTATTGTTAAAATGCACTTCAGTACTTTGTACACCTAAATCTACAGCATTTATTTCTGATGAGTAATTTGATTTTCATTATGGAGATTTAAGTGAAAAATGAATGTAAAGAAATGAATGGTATAAAAGAGAGGTTTTTATTCTAGATTTCAAATGCATGAACAAGATGTCTCCTAAAGAAAATATATTTATTTCAGAGATATAGGGAAATGGTGAGTACTACTTTTCTATTGCTATCATAACATATTACCATCAATATGTTGGCTTGAAGGGGCATAGATTTATTATCATACAATTCTGAAATGGATCTTATTGAATAGAATTGAGCTATCAGTAGGGCTGTATTTTTTCTGGAGTTTCTAGGGAAGAATCCTTTTTCTTGGCTTTTCTCTCTTCAAGAAGCTGCCTAAATTCCTTAGCTTGTGACCCCTTCCATTGTGAAAGCTAATAATGACCAGTTGAGTTTTTATTCTACACTGTTATCATTTTGACATTGGCTGTTCTGGGTGGCGCCTATGGCTCAGTGGGTAGGGCACAGGCCCCACATGCTGAGGGTGGCGGGTTTGAACCCAGCCCCGGCCAAACTGCAAAGAAAAAAATAGCCGGGCACCTGTAGTCCCAGCTACTTGAGAGGCTGAGGCAACAGAATTGCCTAACCCCAGGAGTTGGAGGTTGCTGTGCACTGTGAGGCCATGGCACTCTACTGAGGGCAACAAAAGTGAGACTATCTCAAAAAAAAAAAAAAAAAAAAAAAGACATTGGCTATATTGTCTCCTTCTTCCACATTTAAAGATTCATATGGTTACATTGGACCTTACTAGATAATCTAGGATTATTTCCCCATATCAAGGATGGCTTAATAGCAATGTCACCTCCATCTACAACCTTAATTCCCCTTCACCATGTAGTCTCATATTTTCACAGATTTTGAAGATTAGGTTGTGGATATCTTCAAGAGATTATTATTCTGCCTACCACACAGTGAAACGCTTTCATATTCCAACAGGGTTGGGAAGGATGTGCAGTGCACAATTAGGAGAGGTAATTAAAATGGAAACAGACAGAGTAAGATAGATCCACAAAAACAAATAAGTCTGGGACCATGGACCCTGGCAGTATCCCAACCCTACCTACTGCCTCTTCTTTTCTTGGTAATGACTTCACCTGTTCCTGACTCCTGCACAATATCTGCTACCTAGGCTTAAAATAGTCTCTGTTCCCACTAATTCCATGAAAATTGACCTTGGAAAAGATCTTGTTTAATTTTTTAAAAATAGATAAAACAAAATTACTTACATACATTTTATATTGCTCTTCTAAACATGTGATTTATACTTTCCTTTTTGAAGTTATTATTTCAAAGTATTTTATTCAAATATGGGTATATAGTGTGCTTTTCGTATTTAACATCATTTGTTTCTTAATAAATTTCTTCTCTTCAGAGAAAGAGAAAACTGACATATCTTGAGTTTAATCATCACAGGTCCTATTGTAATTACCACTGAAGGTAGAATAATTAATTACTGAACTGAAAATTTGGTTTGCTTTTTTATTTTTTGCCTTTTGATACATGCAACAAGAATTAAATGTTCTGATTAGGTACTAAATTTGTGGGACTGAGATCTGAAAATGTCTGAATAATAATGTGTCTGAATTAACATCAGAAAAATGTCTACTAAAAATACAGTCACTTATTCTGGATTCTTCTCTGTAGGGGAGTTATATATAAGCCGAGGATAGCAGATGCATTTACTTATGTACATCCACATGTGACAAGAAAGTAAGTCAGAATAGGTGATGGGTGTCAGTCTTGGTTGACTATTCTCCTCCCATTGCCATGATTATCCTTTGTAGAGATGACAGCTATACTTCAGGGAATGGTGAGGTGTAAAGGAATCATCTCTCCTCCCTTTTCATGAAATACAAAGAGGTCACACAATGAACACTACTTGTCCGGCTGCACTGACCTCTAAGGAACTTAGCAACGTAGGCATTTTTGGAAAGATGAACTTAGAATTGCTACAAAACCAGGATTTCTTCCCACTTGCCCATGTCCCTCCCCCAGTACTCCTTGGAAACTGTCAGGAGAGAGAAAGGTTCGAATGTCCCAAGGATTACTGGAAGCTGCTCACCTTGCCTTAGAATAGCAAGAAACCTAAGATATAATGCCATCTCTTACTACTAGCAGACGGAAGGCAATGCACAAACAGCACAATGATGATTCATATGTGAATATCTCTAATCATATGTGTATTTTAAATAAGATATTTTGAGATCAATTAAAATAATTATAAAGGCTTTTAGTGTATTTTATTATTCATATAACATTTTATAATGAAATTTGTTTGACATTAAGTAAATTTGACTTTGTTAGATTAATGGCAAATACATTACTATTTGTTACATTTTTTACAAAGAAAACTACAGGTACAAAGTTTCATGTGAATAAATTTAAATGCATTTTTGAGTATGACCTACATATAAATTGGATACTATATGATAGTTAATAAATTAAATTTTTAGTGTAGCTGATACTATGTTGGTAATGTTTTCAATTAACAGAATTGAAATTGTTTAAAGTAATTTAACATTTATAGCAAATCGAGCAGATTGTACAGAGTTCCCCTCTGTCCTTGCTCCCCAGTCAGTTTCCCTTGGTGTGAACATTTTGCATTAGTGTGGTTCCTACTTTCCTTCTTTCTCTCTCTCTCTCTCCCCCCTTCCTCCCTCCCTCCCTCCCTCCCTCCCTCCCTCCCTCCCTTCCTTCCTTCCTTCCTCCCTTTTCTCTTTCTCTTTCTTTCTTGAGACAGAGTCTCACTCTATTTCTCTGGATAGAGTACCATGGCGTCATAGTTCACAGCAACCTCAAATTATTGGGCTCAAGGGATCCTCTTGTCTCAGCTTCCCAAGTAGCTGGGAATACAGGCAGCCGCCATAACGCCCAGCTATTTTTAGTGATGGGACTCCTCTGGCTTAGCCAGGTCTCTAACTCCTGATCTCAGGCAGACCACCCACCTCAGCCTCCCAACATCTCTAGGATTACAGGCTTGAGGCACCTCACTCTTGGCTAAACACTGAAAATATGTTTTAGCATATTGTAGACTTTTCAACACCTTTAGAAAATTTTGTTTGAAAGTTTTGTGTTGAAACAAAATAATGCTCAACCACAACTCATGCTCAACCCTACTCAAAGTATACAAGCTGGATTTGGAAACTGTCATCCACTATATTCACCACATGTGGCACCAACTGTCTACCAATTCTTCAAGACTTTGGACCATTTCTTGCAAGAAAAAACATTGAATTCTTGACAAGCTGTGTAAAACACCTTTGACGATTTCATCCTCATTCCCTCTGCCAGCTTCTTTGCTGCTAAGATTAAACAAGCTGCTGTTAAGATGGGAATGCTGTGTTGACAATTTAGATGCATACTTTGATTAATTGTACTGCTTCTTGTTTGAGATAGGATAAGCTAATCTTTTGATTTGAAATCAGACATTTTATATTTAATGACTTAAATACCCAAGCTACCCAACAAAAAATGGACAAATATTTCTGTGTTCTATGGTGTCTAATTTTTTTTCTATCAAAACTAGGATTTATTAAAGTCAATAGCTGGTAAACAGAAAAGAAATATGATTTACTCACTAGAAAAGCTTATAATTCATAGAAAAACATACAAAAAGCAGATTTGTTTTAAAATCTGTTGAAGTAGAAAGGAGTATAGTTAAGGCCCTATTTATGTTACATAATCCTTTCCCATTATTTTGGGTTTTTTAAACCTTTTTTTCTAACTCTGGGTATGCTATGCACCAGGCTGGGCTGAAGGAGAGGCCTACCTGCTCTCCATCCATAAGTTTAAATCATTTTGGGTGGAGAAACATCATAAACACATATGATTCTTGATGGAAATAGAATAGCCTTAATAACTCTTCAAATGTAAGTTTAATAAGGTAGGAAATAAATGTGAAGATTATTTGGTACTCCAATAGAAATTTAACTATAGGTGACAAAATGGTTTAGACAAAGATATGAAGGGAAAAGGTTGAAAATGTTAAAAATACCACATATTCAATTTACAGAAACAAAAAACTGTCATTAAACAATGCCTACTGAAAAGATTAACAATTTCTTTTAAACAATGAATGACATACTATTTCAAACTATGTTTCCCACAATTTACACCCTTTCCCTAAACTGATAAAATATAATACAGTGTCTCAAATAATATTGGCTTATCAGAACCACCTGATAAGCATCTTATTGTTGCATGGAAACTACAGAAGGAAAACTTTCTCTATAAGCTGCTCAACAATTTCCTCAGTGAAACAATATTTTCTGCTCAATATCTCTAATATGAGTTTCTAAACAAGATGTTGAACAGTCTTCAATATATTTAAACATGGTTTCAGTGTTTAACTAAGGTAACAGGTTGAAGCCTAGCTAATATTTTCCAGAACACCCGGTTGATCATGTACAGTGAAAAAAAAATTACTGCAACATGGTGTATTTGTATAATTAGTAAAAGTTTCTATATTTAAAAATAACTACCTTTCAAATAAATGATTAGCCTTTGAGATACATGAAAAAATAGAAAACCAATTCTTAAACTCATGTTTTCTGAAATAATTCTAATCTTATTTTTCTCTCAAGGTCATAAGCCAGGTTCCGCCTACAGAATGACTAATCTTTCTGATTTTTTCACCAGATAAAGCAATTTGGTGAAACATGCTTTTTTTTTAGTGAATCATATGTGCATAAAAAAGGATCCTTTTATTTTTATAATGAATGTGTAATATATTATTTAAATATAATAGTATATGTTTAGATACAAATAGCTACATGTTATACATATTTCCAAGTAAGCAAATGATTTTCATACATAAATTATTTAATTCATCATTTAATCAATCATTAGGTTTTATAATGCTTTGAGTTAAAGCTTATAAACAATATAGGAGATAAAAGATTCTTCTAAGATTCTGTTTATAAGTTACCTTTCCTTTACACAATTTTCTGTCTTCTGTAAATTTATTACAGATTATGAGTAGAAATACTTTAAATATAATTTTTTTAAATGAAAAATATCTTAAATTCATTCTTTCAGCTATTATTCATTTAATAATAAAGGGATTATGGCTCTCAAATTTATCTGCAGAAACGCATCACCCTGCGTGTGCGTATACACATAGGCACATGTTCTGTTCCACATTGTTTCTAATTTTATTAAAAGATGGGTAGTGGAGATTCGAGGAACAAAACACAGATTATAAACATAGGTGTGAGTTACCTATCCTTTTCTTTAGAATAATCATAACATCTAGAAAAATTAAAAAAGTACTAACTCACTTTTATTGAAACTAGTGATTGCACTCCTAATTTTCCATATTTAACAATTCCATTAAGCCATGATATTTTTTATTTCTTGTTTTTATTATTAAATCATAGCTGTGTACATTGATGCAATTATGGGGTACAATGTGCTGGTTTTATATACCATTTGGAATATTTTCAAATATTTCATGATGAAATAACCTTCATCATGAAGGTTAACATAGGCTTCACCTCATTTTCTTAGTTATTGTGTTAAAACATTTATACTCTACACCTATTAAATTTAACATGTGCCTTTATAAAATGCACTATAGTTGTGTTTCCACCAATTATCCTCCCTCCACCCATCCACTCCCCTGCTCTCCCCTCCTTCTCCTCTTTCCCCTTCTTCTTGGGCTATAGTTAGGTTTCATAGTAGGGCTGAGTACATTGGATACTTTTTTTTCCATTCTTGAGATACTTTGGTAAGAAGAATATGTTCAAGCTCCATCCACGTAAACATGAAAATGTAAAGGTAAAAGAAAGAGATAAATATCTTTCTTTAAGGCTGCATAATATTCCACGGTGTACATATACCACAATTTATTGATTCATTCATGTGTTGATGGGCACTTGGGCTTCTTCCATGACTTAGCAATTATGAATTGGGCTGCAATGAACATTCCAGTACAAATACCTTTGTTATAAGGTGATCTTTGGTCTTCTGGATATATACCTAGTAGAGGAATTAAAGAATTGAATGGCAGGTCTATTTTTAGATCTCTAAATGATCTCTAAACATCTTTCCAATAGGAAGGTATTAGTTTGCATTCCCACCAGCAGTGTAGAAGTGTTCCCTTTTCTCCATATCCACGCCAACATCTCTGCTTTTGGGATTTTGTGATGTGGGCTAATCTTACTGGAGTTAGATGGTGTCTCAAAGTGGTTTAGATTTGCATTTCTCTGATGATTAAAGATGATAAACATTTTTCATGTGTCTGTAGGCCTTTGCTTGTCTTCTTCAGAGAAGTTTTTCTTCAAGTCCCTTGACCACCCTGAGATGGGATCACTTGTTCTTTACTTGCTAATATGTTTGAGTTCTCTGTGGATTCTGGTTATTAAACCTTTGTCAGAGACATAACCTGCAAATATCTTCTCCCATTCTAAGGGCTGTCTGCTTGCTTT